>JAJLWO010000142.1:0-24018 GCA_030570775.1 Ogataea pignaliae | reverse complement strand
TTTATAGAAAAGGGCCTATCTTATTGACATTCCATCTCTTGAAATATGAACCGAAAGGTGTACAACTGTAACATCGATGTCTCGATGAGGACGGATCGTTTGATAAGGTTCGTCTTATACAAACACTCTTTGGGTTCAACGGTAAATACTTGATCACTTATTCATCTAAATATTTTCCGGTGTTGCAAATTCCGTTGAAGGTCAAGACAATTGATAAAGATCACACGTTGCATTCAGAAAGATCGCTGGCAAGCAATGGGGAATGGGCTCAATGGGAGTTCAAGGATAATTGTGAGTAAATACGCCGGTTTATCTCTTTCAGTTCATAAGGCGGTATCAATCAATCCAACAGCACAAAGGAGGATAGGCAATTGGAGTATCAACATGGTATATATACTCCTGAACTTGCTTGAAGGAAGTGGGCGCTTACTATATATCTACACCTTTCAATTGCGGCATTGAGCTCTTTTGCTTTTCCATCATCGGCGTAATATAAAATACCTAGGATTGCAACTCTCTTAAAGGTTTAGCACAGCCTCAAAATATAATACTCTGAACCGGGAAAAAGTTCCGAAACGAAAAAGCTGCTACCATTTGTAATATATACTATTATTATATATGCAGTGCAATGCGATGTAAATATGGTTGGTTTTGATGATGCTTTTGAAAGCTGGGTAAGAGAATGAAAAGGGAGGTTTAGAAGGATCCTTTCCCTCTGTAACCCAGAATGAGGGACTTTGACTTCCGATACTGGACATCCTAATGATTCACCATGAGTTACACACTGTGGGAGGACGTGTCTGAACTTATCACACTTTGTGATGTGGCTACCCTATTTGATTTGCTTCCATCTCTCCCTCTCTCTCTACATCTCCCCTGCTACTTTGTTTTTTTCCTCTCTTGAGCATATTCATATTCTCGCCCTAAACTTAACCAAGTCTTTTCCATAATCTCTGATATTCATAAAGACATATCGAAAATCTGCCAAAAATAGGGTTTTCTCTTCTATCCATCTCTACAACGCTAGTACACTCTCAATGACAGTTACTACTCTTTAAGCTATGCCTTGGTGTATGTCTCTTAAGAAATAGCAAGCTAAAAGAGAAAAGCCCCACGGTATAACCGCCAGGGTTTGTTAGAGATCCCACAGAGTGTTCAAGACACCAGCTGTAACACCAGCTGTAACACCAGCTGCAACACCAGCTGCAACCCAGGAGGGAGGGCAAATAGAGTCCACTCAAGGCACTCTTCACCAGAACCAGAACCAGAACCAAAATCAGATCTAAAACCAGCACCAGCACCAGTGCTAGTAAGCGGTCAGCATCGCTATAAGGTCTGTTTCTGGGCTTGATACCATTTCCGAGGAAGAGGAAATTCAAGAAGACGCAAGCTACTTTTTAAGATGTTTGAAGATGGCACTAATGCCAGTTATAGTGTTAGTGTTGTGAGCGGCCCGGGGTGTTTGTTAAACCAATGAGGGAGTTCATACTGTATTATTTAGTCCCGCCAGACTTCAATTAGCGCTTACAGTCGTTGAACTAGTAGAGGAACATACTTTAGCTACTGCTGTGGAGTTTGATAACTCCAATATAGTCTTTTTATCTTTCTTTTTTCATAGAATACTTTTGTTCCATTACTTCTCTATATCGTATATATGCAAATCCGTGTCTAGCAGTTGTTCTGGTTCTTACTTGGAACCTTCCGCATTAGCGCTAGGTACGGGATCGATAGTCAAGGTGGATGTGAGGTTTCTGCCAACTATAATGCTAAAAGTTGATAGCACTTGGCCTGTAAGATGTAGCCAATGGTCGTAGCGCCATGCAAGAGCTGAATTTCTTGAGGCAGATGTGAGCATTAATTTTGTTGGCCGACTTCAACACATTGCAACCAAACATTAATTTGCGACTACGGATGCACTCAAAACAAACTTTAAAGCCGCCTTCTACAGCATTTCGTCTCACAATTGACATATGATTCAAAAGGCGAACGACATATTATATGGTCTTGAATTTGAAATATAAACCCATCGCAGACGTGTATAGTATAAGTCTTTTAAATGGAGGAAACCCTAGCAAAACAGAGTTTCACAAAAGCTGAAACGACAACATTCACAGTTCATCATTAGATACAGGGGTGGCAAAAAACTGGTCCCAGATACTTTCAGTTGGAACCTGATAGATCATCTTATAAATTTTTTGACCTTCCTTAGACAACTTTTTCTCAATTTCAGTGGAAATTGTTCCAAAGCCGCCGTTGCTTTTCGACCTGAACTCAGAGCTCGAGATCCCTCCTCCATTTGCTGCAAAAGAACCCGGAGATGTAGTATTGCTGTTGTAGTACATCAATGTCGGAGGCGGAATTTGTAACGGTTGATGTGCTGCATGTGGATTTGAAGAAAGCTGCTGGCTACTGTACTGGAAAGGGTGTAGAGTTTGCGACTGAAAAACACCGTTCTGCAAAGGCGTCACTGAGAATTGCGCTGATCCTCCATTTGTCCCATTTAGGGCATTTGCACCTTGGAGATAAGAGCCACTCTGACCTAGCACGTGCTGAGGAGGCTGCGAAACAACCATTTGGGGTAACGATGTACGGGCATCAGAGGATCCTTGTATTTGTTGAGAATAATTGCGAGGCTGGTGATTTACCAAAATCCTGGAAGGAAACATATGTTGGCTGGTAGCAGACGGAATCTGCTCATGTTGCTCTTGCTGCTCTTGCTGCTCTTGCTGCTCTTGTTGGTTTTGTTGGTTTTGTTGGCTTTGTTGCTGTTGTTGCTGTTGTTGCTGCTGATGCTGATGCTGATGCTGATGCTGATGCTGATGGGATACAAGCGAGGGTTGAAGAATAGGTGGCAATTGCTCCTTCTGTTCCATACGAGCGGGCCCACTCATCGATACATTATGCTGTAAAGGAGACAGATCATCATTTGAAGATCTCACCGAAGAGACTGGAGACATTGAGCGGTCTAACTGTTCGAAGAATCTAGTCAGGTCTTGTTCGTTGGTAGACCATTCGAAAGAGAACATGTTACCTTCTGGGGATTGTGTCTGATTCTGGTCCTCTCTCTGGCTTTGTAGTTGGGTCACCTTCAACTGTTCTATATCCTTTTCTTGCACTCTCTCCATCTCCTCCTGCTGCCTAATTTTTTCTTGTTCATGTAAAGAGCTTGGTAAGCTGGAGACTAAATCCTGTAAAGTCTCAGGAACATGCCTTCCAGGCTGCCTTTTCGCAATCATATCCGGAGAGGGGATCTGGTTCAAGTCTATAGAGTTCACAATATTATCGGTGTATCTGAGCTTTATCACGGCAGCAGTTAGTATCTCAAATATATCACGACAGTGAACTGCAGCATCGCATTTATCTGTCAAACTGTTCAATATAGAGTTACAGTATAAGGCAACTGTTTGCACGTCTGATAACTTAGTACTGGACCTCACTTCTTTGCAGTTGAAAATTGCATATAAAAATGAGGAGCCCGCCATGAATAAGTTATGTGTCGCAGCCCAAGTGTAATTCATCATCTTGAACTTGAACAGTTCGTAATATGTCTCTATGATTTCTCTCGATCCTGATGCAACATTGATGTAGTTTTGAAGTGACAAAGTGGGCTTATTAGGTGAAAGCCCGTTTAAAATCACCTTTGTATGCGCATAATTCAAGTTGAAAAATTCAAAGTTGAAATCACAGTTCATTTTTCTTTGCGTCCTTGGAGCACTAGATTTCCATAACTTCAGTCTCTGAGAGATATCCTGATACCATGCATCCAGATTAGCAAATTTTCTAGGTATCTCTCTCCTTGCATACAGTATGCTTTGGACTTCCGCTTGTAATCTTCTAATTCGAAACATTGACAAGGAAACACTCTTATAAGTTGGCATACCGCTTGATTTTGTAGAATAATCCTGTATCGTAATATCATCCCTAGATATCAAAGCATCATCTAGACCGCTAGGAAATGGAACATGGCAACTTTCCTCGGGAATACCAAATGGCCTCCCGAGATACACACACACTTGTCTATCCAAAGAATAACAGCACCAAAATAATCTCCTTCTCAAGTCCAATGTGAACGCATCGTACACCATAGAATCAGACGAGCCTGATTCTGAATGTAGCCCTAAATCAACACACACTCTCAAAGCCGATCCAAGAATGTACCAGACACCAGGAACAGCAGGTCTCATAAGAGAATATAGGGTAAGCAGTAGCATACTCTGTAGGGATTCTAATCTATCGGAAGAAACGTAGACGGCATCAATATGTCTCAATGCTGCATTTTTGAAATTGTCAGAAATATGCCCTGGATATTGGAGATGCGTGACCGAAGAGGAAATGGAAAATATCATGTTCATGAAGAAAAGCGGAATTTGAAACCTTTGCGGAACATCGATCGATCCCGACACCTTGAGCGGATCCACATCTTCGTTCTTTTCGATTTCTCTATCAAGAATCTGGGTGTACTGATAGTACCAGGTTTCAGATTCACCAACTTTACCCAGTAAATCTCTGTTTATAGAAGTATAAGTTGATGCAAAGTTAGCATCCTCTGGAACTTCACCATAGATTGGTTCAAAGTACCGCCTCAAGAAATCTTCCCTATGAAACAGAGGCAACTGTGAGTTTGACTGAGCAAAATAGATCGAAAGTAGACTTACAGCCTGCTGCTTTGGGGGTAGCAATGCACTAGTTGGATTTTCAGCAGTCTTTTTGAGAAGTGACGGATCAATTATGGATCGTCTGTGCTGTGATGCTGAGCCGTGGTTATTGCCTGCTGATGTCCGATTTCCAAAAGCAGCAGAACTTGTTGGTGGCGCAGGGGTTGCACTGGCAGAGTTTGTCTCTGTCCCTTTAAAATTGACTGCTGTAAACATTAACTTTGCAAAAGATATACCTGAAGACTCTCCGAAAAAGGAGGATGGTGCCTTTGTTCCAGATTCTGCTGTTGACGAGTGAACCTTCTCCATCATCAGCGATCGTAAGGACGCGGTATCTTCCTGCTTTATCGAAGAGCCGAAAGACGACGATGGAGATAAAACACTTGCTGAATTCGTATTCATCGTTGCGAGTGGGGTCAGATGGTCAGTTCTGTGTAAGGACGATGAGTATTGAGACTCAGGTTGATGTTGTGGTTGAAGTTGAAGTTTATGTTGTGGGTGTGGGTGTGGGTGTGGCTGTGGCTGTGGCTGTGGCTGTGGAAGTGGATAAGCTCCGACCAAGAGAGAATTGCTGGTAGATACGGATCTACTATTAGTATCACATGGACTACTATTGGTTCCATTCAAGGGAGATCCATTAGCAGTTGTTGTGAATGTCAGTGAATGTTCAGGTGTTTCGATGCTTGCATCCTCAGGCGCACCGTCTTCGGTCAATACAAGCTCTATCCCTGCACTTTTCAGCTTTTTCTCCAGTTGCTCGAGTCTTGTCTCCAAGTGAACAATGTACGATCTAGGTATCTCTCTTCCAGTTGCAGGATCCACAGAGACACAGTCCACCTTGGCCTTAGCGCAAGAGACACACTTTGGGAAGTCATGAGAGCACTTAATTTTTTTCTGACGACAACGTTTGCAGGCAGAAATGGATCGAGATATACCAATGATAGCAGTTGAGGCTCTCTTTTCCTTTATCCTTTCCTGCTGAATTGAATCTATGACAGAGCTTTGGTGTGATAGGTTATTCGGCGAGCCTTCTTCGCTGGTGCCACCGGATAAATCCTGAAAGCTTCTCTTCTTCGACATTTCTGACATGCCTAACAGACTGAAGAATCCTCAATGTATTTGTCTTAGAGGTTTAACTTGTGTCACTGAGACTAGCAAATCTCTATATGACAAAACTTTTCGCGCGACAAAGTTCTTATCTTTAACTGTGCAGAAAGGAGATTTATTGATGACGTGATGGTGGAAGAATCTCGGTTTCCTTAAAACACAACACCATACTAGCTGGTTTAGTACTACACTTCTATCACTACATCAAGCAGGTCCATGCATGCTTTAGTGGTCAAAAGCGCTCGCCCCGATCCTAAACGGTGGCTGATGAGCCTGCCGATGCCGGAAGATAAGACGAGGCTGGTGCTTAAGCCATTACCCTTTTTTTGCGTTTCAATGATAAGGAGGAAATATATATATGCCTACAGTGATACCTATAACCACTTATACCGATTAGTCCTATTGCACGATTTTGCTTTGTTTCTAAAACCAACCTCACTCACCACTTCCCCGTTGGTTTGGCATTGATTGAGACCGGAAAGAGGTGGAATAAACCAATAACAGTGCGAAAGCTCACTTGTTAAGTAAGTTAGTTGTCTTTATTTCAATGGTAAACCAAAAGCTCACTTGTTAATTAAGTTAGTTGATTATTTCAATGGTAAACCAAGCTGTCCTGAAAAATCCTTCTTTTTTGATGTTGCAGCTTTCCAAAAATGCACGTTTGACTCCTCTTTCTATCACAACTCCTTGAGGCCGCAATTAGACAGCAATTGATCCCAACAAGTACTCATCTTGAAGCCCATTGGACGGTGCACCAGCTCCTAGGCTTGGATTGATGGTTGGATCCAGGTAAAGCGACCAAATACCGACCTGCAAAACTCCACCCCCAATTTCTGCCTCGCTCCTGAAAAATCAAGCACCCACTTTGAACGCCAATGAATCACACTCCAGCTCTTCCGATACGCGTCACAACCTGGGTTACGATTGTCTCACGACTGAATTCAATCGGGAATGTGTTTCTGGTACTATGGGAGCGCTGTCTTCAGTACAATGGCCATAGTTGTGATTCCAGAGCTCATTTCTCCCCTTAAGCGACCTTCTCATTTGCAGTGCCAAAACTAGGTCCTTCTTTCACCTCTCAACGGCGCTGTAATGTCCGAGTCGTAAAGTCATGTATCCTTGGAAGACATTACATTTCCAGGGATGCCGTTGGTGTGCCCTTTCTGCTGGAACAGATACAACTGACTTCAAATGCTTGCGCGAGACCGTTTATCTGAGAGCAGCATCGGTCACGGCGTAGTGTATATTCCAGCCCATTTCGATTGTTATGATTCTAACTCCTTGCTGGCTAGAATGAGAGAATCCTAGTTAGTGGGGATCCCATGTTTTACTTCTTCTAGAAGTGTGGTGTGTATGAAACAAGATCTATAAACACAGAAAGGGTGTGTGCAGGAGTTAGTATGCGCGCTGAAAAACTTATCAAACTTATCTCGTTTGGGCACCATAACCCTCTTAGCAACCGCTCTTGCTCTTCTTCCTGTAGATATATACATACAGTTGATGGCCATGATCATTACTCCAGTAGAAGCAGCCATATAAGTTTGACAGCGTTGATCATGTGCTAGTCAAAGAAACAGCAACGTGCAGAGCCACACCAAACTTGCAATGAGCACATGAACAGAAGAGTCGGTGGAACATCAACAACAACGCCGATTGACACTTGGCAACACTGTGGTCATACATTGTTGGATCTCCTCTGTTGATACAAGCACGTCAGAGATTATGAAATACACTGGCACGGCAAAGATAGAGTGAACAAGGGTGGCAAGCCTCACTCCACCTAACTGAAAATTACAAGGTGAAGTTTTTCAGCGTCGTGAAATAGGGCCTTCCTGTGGAAACCAAGCATTTCATTTTACGTGGTTGTGTAGCCTGGACGATGGTGTTTAGGCTGATACAATTTCATTTATTGGAATGTGTCTTTGTGAGTCACAGTGATGGGTGATATTGAGGGCGTTGGATCATCCTGATACGCGGCCGCACTTGAAAAAGTGGCTTCGCCAAATTTGCAATTGTAATTCAACCAGGGTTACCACTGCCTTCTAGAAGGCACCATTCGATAGAAAATTGATGGGAGCACACGATGCAATGTCTATAGAAGCTGGAAATTTTCTGGCATACGATGTTATTTGTCCGGGAATTATACCCATTAAAGAAATGCGGATATCTTGCGTGTCTCTGCAGTTGGGGGAAATTTGAGCACATGGGCATGATGCCTAGGACTCACTCTTTCCAATGATGTGTGTTTTGGGTGCTCTAGATCGCTCTGGATGTGTCCAGGGTGGGGCACTTTTCAAAACGATGCTCGACAAAAAAAGGGAGACCTGGCCAAGTGGTTATGTGCATGACGCTCGCTCAGCTTTTTGGTTTTTTTTTATGTGGTTCAGATCTTGGCGTATGCCAATTCCCAGGATTTGAGCTACTTTTTGGCTAGTTGTTGCTCTAGCACAACCAGTTTTACTTCGAACGAACCCATTTTTGCGGCGTTTTTATCAGCAAAAAATCTAGTTTTCTGTGGTATCCTTCTTTTGTTTGAAATCTGAAATTTTAAAGACACCAATTTGACACCCAGAGAGGTCTTTGGAGCGATTTGGTGCTTTCCTGACTGATGCTGAATACACAAGAAGGATCCTTCTATATATTATCACCATTCTGCTTCAGATGGAGTTTGTTTGATGGCAATAACATTAGTGGAAGGGATCAAATGGAAAGAATAGTGTTTGCCCGGTAGCGCAGGGTGGTTCTCGTGCTGAGGCCCGATGCAGCCTGCTGACAGGTTCCTCCTCACTGTGGAGCATACCTGGGGGTTTTTGTTGTCACGGGTTTTTAACATCTTAGCTGTTATACTTGTGGCTAGTGTTCATATCCTAGGAAGGAGTTCGAAGAATCCATCACTTTGGTTGTGTGTGGTGGTGTGTTTGCGCCGCGCGTTCAAACCGTGGCGTGTGACCGGCTCTCTGTAGATATTGTTTGCATTCCTTTTAACACCGGACTGGGAGTTGTTTCAGTCAATTGTTTGATTATTAATGAACTGGCTTCTGGTTTTTGTAAGTTTTGGTACGTTCTGCTTGTACTAAATTAAGTATTGAAGATTTATCTAGCAGTAGAGATTTTGTCAGTTGCCTCCAGTTACAATATTGTCTGTAATCTGACCATCTAAAACCTTGATATTCCCCGCATTTTTACAACATGACGCCGGACTTCAAGCACGAACATCTCATCTCCACCCATGCCAAATCCAGACGACCAAGAGTCTTTTGGTCTTCTGTTGCCCTACCAGAAGGTATGACGCCTCATCCCAAACCTCTCAATTTGGTGGGTGGTGTTCCAAATCACGGTTTCTTCCCAGTTACAAAGATCAACGCCACATTAGCCAACAAGCCCTTCCCCTTCGGTTATGGATCTCGTAACTCATCTGGCGGGGGTGATAGTTTTAATTCTAATACGATGACAATCAACCAGGCTGCCGAAGATCCCACCTCCGAGATTGATCTTAAGTTTGGTCTTCAATACTCTGATTCGGATGGTTTGAAGCCAATGCTTGATTTCACAAAGGATTTTACGGTGAGAATGAACAACAGTCCAGCATACCCCACTGAAGATTGGTCCACCATTCTAACCTGTGGAGGTGCCAACGGAATCGATAAGTGCTTTGACAGCATCTTAAATCCTGGTGATGTTGTATTAGTTGAAGAGTTCACTTTTATTCCTATTCTATCCTCAGTCGATAATTTAAAGTGTGAGGCCGTTCCTATAAAGCTCGAATTTGACGAGTCCGGTACTATGCTCTATGCAGACTATTTGAGGGATTTATTGGTCAATTGGGATATTAGATACCCAGGAAAGAAGAGACCAAAATGTTTATACACAATCCCGAGCGGTCATAATCCTATTGGGATTGCCATATCTGTTGAAGAAAAGAAAAAGATATATCAGTTGGCGGAGGAATTTGATTTTTTGATTATCGAAGACGAGCCATACTGTTACTTGAACTTTCAGCCTTACGGCGAAGAGCCAAATTTCAACATGACAAACGACGAGTTCATCTCAACTTTGCATCAAAGTTATACCAGCTTGGATACGACAGGGAGAGTCTTAAGGGTTGAAACTTTTTCAAAGATATATGGTCCTGGTTTAAGACTTGGTTTTATTGTGGGACATAAGAGGCTCATCCAGGTGATTAAGGGTTATTCAAACATCTCTTCAAGAGCCCCAAGTGGGTTATCCCAGATGTTTGTGCATGGTGCAATCTTACAAATGGGTAAAATGGAAGGGTGGATCTCATGGATTTTCAAAGTTCGTAATGAATATTTGATTAGAAAGAATGTGTTTGTTGGCTCCATTGCCGAAACCAAAGCTTATAAACATGGTTTGATCAAGATTATCGATCCTAACTGTGGAATGTTTGTGTGCTTGATGTTGACTTTCCCTGGAAAACAGCCAGAGCAGTATCAAGAATTGATGGAGCAGTTGAAGATTGAATGTATCGTCTCCGGGGTGGGTGTTGTATATGGTGGATCCATGTCTTTTGTTCCGGAATTTTCAAAAGAAAGGAGCAATTTTGTAAGAGTTGCTATATGTTCAACGGATAATCTGGATGAGTTGAAGGAGGCTGCGTTGAGATTCAGCGATGCCGTTGTTGCTTTGAACGAGAAATTACAATTAGTCACTATCTTGTGATGAATCTGAACTAAGTCTTTTAGCAATTTCTCATTGTTATCTTCATATATTTTTTCTTATCATCTTGTACTTCACTTTTTTGGTTGTATTTATGACCAACTTTGTTTTTGCATGGTAAGTATAACCCTATATTATTCTTGTTTTGCCTGCATTGCCAACGAAAAGCTCACTTCACCATTGTTCAACGAGAGACTGTATATTCAAAGTTATATACAAAATAAATAGAAACAGGTCCAGAATGGAGATGAAGGCAGTATGGCACAGAAAAAGGTCTGGATATCGATCAAAAAGCAAATACAGTTAATACAGGAAGCTTTGTAGACTTTAAGCTCAATTAGCATTTATCAAAACAGACAGAACGTATTCCATGTAGTGAATTATTACCGGTGTGAACGATCGGTAATTGATTTCTTCCTGTTCAAACCTACTCGCTCACTCATTCACAAGGACAGCCGTGCCTCTGGAAAACAACATGAGTTCAAGAATGCTTATCCAACTTTTCAACCACCAACTTGTCAAAGTGATACATCTTGGAGATGGTGGATTGCCTTTTCAACAAGGCCAAATCCAACTTTGCTTGTTTGATCAACTCTGTTGTATCACCTTGGTAGGACTGTAGGTTTTTAAAATCATTCCTAGCTTTTCTCAAAAAGTACTCTCTAAAGTTGTAATTTTCAAACTGTTTTGAATATCTGAGAAACTGTCTATATAGTGATAGTATTTCCTGCTTTGGTGTTGGCATTGCGTTGGTGTAATGATATATGTAATGTAGAGTCTTATGATCTCAAAAGTGGATTAGAGAACTGATGTGGCGGGCGAGTGTAGCGACGGGAGAGAATCTCTTTGAAAGGATGGATGCCCTCTGGTACGAAACAAATGGTTAATTCAGGCTATGGATTAGCGTCTTTGAGAAATTGCCGGTATAAGTTGCGATATTTGGAGTTGAAAATGATCAAGGACTGGTTTGTAGGTGGATGGCTATTACAAGGCAATATATATGTTCTTCTTCTATGCTTCCTCTATAAAGCATGATGAATTCACCGAGAATATAATTTAGAGTAACGGTTAGTGCAAGACTCCTTCTGATGCCCGGTGGGGCTGGGGTTGGCCTGTATCTCCCCTGATGCAAGTACCTAGTTACTACTACCACACTATATACAGGGGCAACTTTTTAACCCCGACGCCGAATCCCGGGTAACACAGCTAGGCATCAGGATCAATTTAGTGACTTATCATAATAGGTAGAATAGAATAACATATATTTCTCATGGATAAAATCAGATCAACCTATTTCCTCTGTTTCGTTTAAGACTCATAAATCGTCGAGGTGTTGTTGTGTTTCAAATTGGATACAGTTTCAATCGTTGAAACTCGATAAAGCATAAGAAGAAAAAAGAATGCCTGCAACTCAAACATCAGATCTGGAACTAGGAATCAAGCTTGCCATTTCATGGGTCATCAGTTTTATAAGAGAGATATACGCCTATTGGCTGATATTCTCCAGAGCGTACCCAACGGTTTCTAGGGTGATAGTATCCCTGTTGGTGATATATGTGGTTATCAAGCTTCTTATTAGAACGATCAAGATGGCCATACGAACGGTGATCAATCTAATCAAATGGGTGCTGATAATATCCGTGCTACTAGTTTTAGCTGAACTCTACAACCGGATCACCGATGGTAACCGTACAGGCGTCACTGCTACATTATTTCCCGGTTATGATAGCTTCAAGTTTTATGCAAAACAGGGCAGCCTCATGGTGCAAATGGGATATCAGCTGGGAGAAGAGACTTTGCGGAAGGTTTTCGAAAAAGAGGATCTGCAGGACATACTCAGGCGAGGTGAAGAGCAAGGCCTTGCAGCTAGAATGGTGGCGGCAATCAACGGTCGTTTCTAGCTGTGCTCATTTATACTGTTAACGTGCTGTGTATTCTATGTATTGTATTGTATCAAAACTGTGAGACTTGGTTTGAAAGACGAAAGATATATATATGGTCGGCTGTATTGCTTGCTGTATTCGTTACACGACTCAGCCACAGATCACAACAAACGAGTGAGTGCGTTGTCCTCAAACAGGAATTGTACGCTCATACCACCATTTCTAGACAACTGGTGCTAACGCATTACGTGCGTTTAAATCAACAACACATCAAATGCTGAAGAGGTGGTGGTGGTTGTGCTGGTGGTGCTGGAGGTGCTGGTGGTGAAACCGTTCAACATACCCAAACGCAATAATATTGCTTGTGCACGAGGATATATATCATCGGTGGAACCCACTCTTCTTTCAACCACAATTCGGAGTACAAAACACACCTCGTTTCTCCCTGAATAAGATTGAAACAACACGCAGTATACACAATTGATACATTTAAGGTTCTGTAACGTTGAGTTAATATTCATTTTTGTTTTACCAACGTATTCAACCTACCCTTCTTTTTACTGAGATCATACCTCTTTTTTTTGTACTTCCCATTGAAATCCTCAAAGATAGAGAAAAAGGAGAAATAGAGTGTGTCAACAAGCTCAGGTGAAAACGAAACATTGAACAATAACCAGATGTCGAACAGGAAAAGAGCATATCCACAACCGAACTACCAGGTACCAGTTGATCCTTCTGCAGCATATGGTATCCCACCTCAACAACTTCCAGTTGCTGGCGGCGTACCAGCTGGCTTCCAGCAACCAGCAATGGATCAATTGTCTCAGGGTGTTTCAAAGATGAACATCAATCAAGATGCCAATTTCGCATACCAACAGCAACCCCTACAACAACAACAGCAGCAGCAGCAGCAGCAGCTGCTGCAGCAACAACAACAGCCTCTACAACAACAGCCTGTTGGAGGATCTTATGGCGCCTACGGAGCTTATGGTGTTTACGGCCAGCCTCAACAGGTTCAGCAACCATCTCCACATCAGATGCCACAACCTTCAATCTATCAACAGCAGCAGCAACAACAACAGCCCTTAATGCAACAATCCCAACCTGCTTTACCAATGAATCAACTATACTCAACTGATCTCTTGAAGGAAACACCACCACCAATTACTGATTTACAATTCCCCCCACCCCCAATCATCTTGGCTCCAGGTACCACATTGACTTCCAGTCCCGATGCTAATGCTAGCCCAGAATACTTCAGAAGTACGTTGAATGTTGTTCCAACTACAAGTTCATTGTTGAAAAAATCTAAACTACCACTGGCTTTAGTTGTGAGACCATACATTTCCTTGCACGATGCAACTGAACCTATCCCTGTTGTCAGCGATACCATCATCAGCAGATGTCGTAGATGCAGGTCCTACATCAATCCTTTCGTGCAATTCACAGAACAGGGAAAGAGATGGAGGTGTAACTTTTGTTCTTTGCAAAATGATGTGCCTGGCGGATTCGACTTTGAAAAACTCACTTCTCAATCACGTAACAGAATGGAAAGAAGCGAGTTGAACCATGGTGTCGTTGAATTTGTTGCGCCTCCCGAATACATGGTGAGACCACCACAACCTTTGGTCTACGTGTTTGTGCTGGATGTTTCCCTTCACTCCATCAAGAATGGTTTATTGGCAACAGTCACCAGGACCATATTGGATAGTCTTGACAGAATACCTGATGCAAACAGCAGAGCAAGAGTTGCATTTTTGGCCGTTGATTCAAGTCTATCCTTCTTTAGCATCCCAAAGGATGAAGAGGAGGACAAGGAGGCTTCCATGATGATTATTTCAGACCTGGATGCCGTCTTGATTCCATCTCCGGATAGTCTACTGGTCAACCTAAAAGATTCTAGAAAGAACGTCGAAAAGCTGTTGAACAACTTCCCAAAGTTCTTCTCCAACAATCAAGATGCCGGTTCTGCTTTAGGTCCAGCCTTGAAATCTGCCCATCAACTAGTCTCTTCTATTGGTGGTAAGATTGTCTGCTTCTCATCCTCCCTTCCAAACTTGGGAATTGGTAAGTTGGCAGTGAGAGACGAAAATGCAGTTTCTGGAAAGCCGAAGGAAGCCAGCGCCTTGTTAACTGCTAACAACTCATTCTACAAGTCCTTCGCCGTTGAATGTAACAAATCACAGATCTCGGTCGATATGTTCTTGACAGGTTCAAGTTACCAGGATGTTGCTACTCTATCCAACTTGCCAAGGTATACCGCTGGTCAGACACATTTCTATCCAGCTTGGTCTGCCAACTCTGTTGAAGACATCACCAAATTGACAAAGGAGGTTTCAAATCATTTATCAATGGATTGTGGTCTCGAAGCTGTCATGAGAGTCAGAGGTTCTAATGGTATCAGAATGAGTGCCTTTTATGGTAACTTTTTCAACAGATCGTCGGATCTATGTTCCTTCCCAACTTTCCCAAGGGATCAATCTTATGTCATTGAAATGGCCATCGATGAATATATTTCCAAGCCATTTGTTTATATGCAATGTGCTGTTCTACACACCACATGTTATGGTGAGAGAAGAATCAGAGTGATGACCTTGGTTTTACCTACTTCCAAAGACTTGAAGGATGTCTATGCATCTGCTGATCAACTGGCAATTACGAACTACTATGCCCATAAGGCCTTTGAAAAGACCCAATCTTCATCGTTGAACGAGGCAAGAGACTACTTGAACAAGGCACTGATTGACATCTTGGCAATGTACAAGAAGGAGATTGTTCCAGGTAACTTGGGATCATCATCACCTTTGCAACTATGTACAAACTTGAGAATGCTGCCATTGCTACTGCAATCGCTGACCAAACATATTGCCTTTAGAACAGGTAAGGTTCCATCCGACCATAGATCGGCAGCTTTGAACAAGCTTTCAACTTTGCCTCTACATAGATTGATCAACTATATCTATCCAACTGTCTATGCATTCCATTCCATGACCGATGATTGTGGATTACCATACGAAGGTGAAGATGATCCATATGATATTCCACCAAAGAAGCATGGAGAGATAGTGTTGCCGGAATCAATAAATGCAACCATCTTAAACTTTGAAAAGTATGGTTTGTATTTGATTAACAATACGTCTGAGCTGTTCCTTTACGTTGGTGGTGATGCCGTTTCACAATTGGCAATGGATGTGTTTGGTGTTGATTCGTTAAACAACATTCCTATCGGTAAGGCCGAATTGCCTGAATTGGACAACGAATTTAACGTTAGGATTAGAAACATCATCAATAAGATTAGAGAGGATCATGGGTCGATCAACTATTTGAACTTGTACATCGTCAGAGGTCCTTCCTCCAATGAGAATGCATTCGCACCATCCAGAGACATTATTCCTTTGAGAATGTGGAGTATGTCCGAGTTAGTTGAAGATAGGGTTAGTGCCAACTTGAGCTATAAAGAGTTCTTGGCTCAACTGAGGGAGAAGATTTCTAACTGATTGGTCATTCACAATACCTTTAAATCACCCCTCTCCTGCTTTTGACCCTCATTTATGAAGATTATTATACTATTGTGCGCTGTTGCTTTCCACAGTTTCAGTGGTTTCACTTTGCAGACCCAGGGTTTCTGGTTTGCTTTTGTAACTGATACTTTTTTATCTTTTGTTGTTATCGTTTTACTCCAGTTTTACACGTTTCCTGATATGAGACATGTTGTTTCTTCTTTTCTCCCTTTTAGATTTTTTTGTTGTATTTGTTTTTCACTGTTACCATTTATTATTGCCAGTTCTTCATTTTTTCTTTCAGTGATCTACTATCCTGTTCTATATTTTTGTCAAATCAAAAAACATCATCATCTATCAAACAGAAAGAGGACTGATTAATCAACTGGATCAATCAATGCAGATGCTAAGAGGATATCGTATTGTGATGCATTTGATCCATTATTGACAGGAAGGATCAAACAACAATTCTATAAACGACGAAACCGTGAGGAGGTATATAATGGGTGATGTCAAGCATGGAAAGACCAGAAACGTTTAGTAGTACATACACCCTTACACTCATCAATCTAAGGAGTTTTGTGGCTGTGCTGATGGACACAAACTGGCGGGCTTCAATTGGCTGCACAGATTTATGAGCTGATCTTCTTGTTCCTCTGGCGGCGGGCAATAGGCACGGGCTGGGGGGGGCCTGGCCTGGCCTGTTGGGAAGATGGCCTGCTGGGAGGGAAGGTTAACTGTGTTTTTTTTTTTCCTTCCCTCTCTCCATCATCGGTCGATTATTGCGTGCATATGCTACTACTACTATTGTATATACACACAAGGTGGAGCGTCAACTTTGTATGTACACATCAATTATTTAGGTATCAATGCAATTCGTTAATCAAAAGGATTCATTCATTCATTCATGATTATTTTCTTACTCTTTTTTAACCATAGATCAGAATTGAGACTGTATAGATTTGTCACCATCGCATCATTAGGTCAATATAATGTAAGTGTTACCACCTTGAATAGAATGTGTCATTGATTGTCCAACATCAGGAAAGAGACAGACCATCCATCCGTCACATGATACCATTAGAAATACAAATGAGTTTGAAAAAACATCAGCACATAATGAGATATATGTACCTACATATAACCTACATATATATGTCACGATCCATCATGTCTTAAGAAAGTGTCTGGAGAGAACGTATCTCAATTCGTGATATACTACCATGAGAATCAATTGGACCTATCTTGCACATTGCTCTGCGTTCCCACGACCACGGGACACATAGAAGCTATTGAAACTATTGAATCAGAACCAACCAACCACATGTTTTGACATTTGTGTTGTGAGTTTTTGTGTTCATCCACTGATATACCTCTTGACCATTCCACCCATCGTTGGAAACCAACTCACTCTTGTATGTGCACACCCTCACACCTCGCACATGTTAGCCTCGGCCAATCAAAAGTTTACAATTTTTAAACCGCTGCAGAGATTTGTTGTATGTGCACGCTGTGCCATGCCATATACATAGAATACATATACACTTACACTTACACAGCACAATGTAAAGGTGTTTTTTTTTCCTATCCTCGTTGAAAAATCAACCATCAAGCCATTATAAGGAGACTTCTCTATTTCTCCAGACACCAACCATTCATTCTTCAGTTATCATAGCATCCGTTGGACAATCATTACTTATATAGTTGCTGTTCTCACAATCGTACCCTCTTCAATTCTATACTAACAGACATCTACCCAATCAACCCATTGCTCAATCACAAAGATAATTTAGTAAACCTATTTCACTTCATCTTCATCTTACACTGTGTGTTCTCTTCACATCCGCATATAACACATATATTTAATTTCAAAATGTTAAGACAATCGTTAAAGGCTGCTACCAGATCTCCACTTTTACAACAACAACAAATCAGACAGGCATCTGCCCTATCTCAAGCTACCGTGTCGGGATTGCAACTAAGATGGAGCAAACTTCCTGAATCTGACAGAAAGGATGTCATTGATGCTTTGGCAGAAAGACAGAAACTTCCATGGACTGACTTGACAGCCGAGGAAAAGAAGGCTGCCTTTTACGTTTCATTCGGTGAATGGGGTCCAAGAAAGCCAATTCACTCCCACGAGGATGTTAGATATATCTTTTGGGGTGTTGTCATTGGTGTTGGTATCACTGCAAGTGGATTCCTATACTTCAGATCAAAGAGAAACATTCCAAAGACAATGAACAGAGAATGGCAACAACAATCCGACGAATACTTGAAGTCAAAGAACTCCAATCCTTTCACCGGTTACTCCCAAATTCAATCCAAATAGGTGTAGGATGATATTCACACCTTCCCCAACATCAAAATCCACAACCATCATCCAAATCCACACCACCACACCACTTCTTTATTATTATTATTTCTATTATCACTATTATTATTATTATTATTATCATCCCTTTCACCATTATTCTTAAATAGATTGAAGTATTCACTTATTTATATGACAAAAACTCGAAAGATGCCGAATCATCTTTTCAACTTCTCTTTGAATCCACGTTAGGCGTATTTTCCAACCTTGTAATTTATAATTACTGTTTTTCTTTGAATCCCCATGTTTAATAATTAGACTAGTATACATAATTGCGACTATATTAAAGCTCTTTCCAACGGTGCACAAAAAGAAATATCTCACCATAAACTCTTTTTCGTCATGACGCTAAGTAAACTCTTCGCTCTACTGGCAGTGACACTCAGATTCAAAGGCAAACCATCAGCCAAGGTGCCAACCTCATCTGTCTTCAAATTCAATGGTCGAGGTGGATGTGAAGATTTTGGAGGAGTGAAATATCCGTTCTTCCTCTCCGGCTCCTTCATATCCAAACCAAGAATGGCATTGGTTGACACAGAGTCATCTTGAAGAGTAACTTGACACTTGCCAACTTTTTCAAAGATGAGTTGCTTCATCTCGTCATTGTTATCGATCAATTCGACAAAACTTTTCATTTTGATCCAGTGAACGTCCAGCCTCAAGAAATTGTTCTCTTCACAGTCGTACCACTTCTTTAACTCTTTAATACCCATACCATCAGCACTTTCACCATCTGTATAAGTAGTAGTCTTGATGAAGGTGCCAATCATTGGCCAGAGTAGGTTCCACATCCTCAACTTTTCAAAAGATGTGAGCTGCCTATAGTGAATGTCAGCATGCTTTTCTTGGAAGTTGGGATCGTTGAGAATCAGAATAGCCTGTAAATCCATCACACATTCAACGGTACCGGTATCACCGTCTTCTTGCAGTTCCACATAGTACAATGGTAGAAACTTGGAGACTGCTGTTTCTGAAAGTTTAGCACCGGATTCATCAAAATTCATGTTCCTGATACCATAAGGATAGTATGATCTGATTCTTTTCTTTTCCTCTACCAGGAGCCTCTCTTCTTCAAGCTTCTGTCTTTTCTCCAGCTCTTGCTGCTTCTTCAAAGCCTCTTGTTCTTCCTTACGCTTTCTTCCCAACTCCAGCATCTCGGCTTCTTGTCTTTCTGCTTCTCGCTTTTTCTCCTGCTCTTCAATGGATTTGGCAATTCTCAGCTGTTTGGCTTTCTTTCTTTCCATCTTTTGATGCTCAAACGCCTCTCTGGCTTTGGATGCTTCAAGTTCTCTCTGTTTTCTTGTCTCTTCCAATTCCTTGGCAATCTCAAGCTCTCGTTGTTTCTTGGCCTCGGCCTCTTTGGCGATCTCCGCTTCCTTCAATCTCTTTGCTTCAAGTTCTTTCTGCTTCTTGATCTCCAGATGGGTTTGCCTCTTTGCCTCAGCTTCTGCTGCTTCAAGTCTTTCCTTTTCCAGCTCGATGGCACGTTCCTTATCCATCTTCTTGGCTTCTTTACCATCTTCATTCGTAACCGGCTTTGTGGTGATAGATGGAGTCGAATGTCTTGTTGACCCCGGAGTGTTAGTCGTAGAACGAGAAGTTGGCTCATTCAAACTGTCGAGTTTCTTCTTTGGTTTTAAAGATTTCTTCTTTGCTCTGAGCTCTTCGGAATCCAACCCATTCTTCTTGTGCTTCTTTGACTTTGCCTTCTGATGTCTAATCTCACGCTCGCTGTCCGAATCCGTACTGATGTCCCTGTTTCCTTCGTGCTCATCGTCATCCATATCCTCAACGTCGTTGTCGCTACCATCAACATGAAAATCATCATGATCACCATCGTCATCATCATCTTCCGCCCTCTTCCTCTTAAGCAATCTGAAATTTTTCTTAGAGGTTGAACTTTTTTGGTTTAATGACCTTCCCGATGATGAGCTCGATTCGTGATATTTGGATGTAGCATCTTTCAACATTTTGATCTCCTCTTCATCAGGAATATAACTTTGCGTTAAAATCTCTAGCGCTGTCCTTCCCTTCTTATCCCTCAGCGAAGGATTAGCCTTATTTTCCAACAACAGCTTCACCATGCCAGTATGATCTTTACCGACAGCATGCATTAATGGAGTGAAACCTTGCTTGTCCACATGATTCACCTTAGCACCAAAAGCCAGCAATATACTGGCAATGTCCAGGTGTCCATGTTTGGCTGCCAAGTTCAATAGATCAGGGGGAAGGTTGTTACCCGCCAAGTTGGACACATAGCTCAAGACAAAAGTGACATCATTTTCTGCAACTTTAGTGTAAATCTCAGATCTGCCTTCTCGGGAAAACAAGTCGTAGAATGTATTCTGCTGTTGTCTCCTGTTCAAAACTTCTTCATTCTCACTTAAAGAAGATAAACTGGTCTTCTCGCTTGACTTTTTTTTAAACTCTCGTGTGGCTTCAATCAAGTTCTTTTTCAATGTCTTGACTGTTTGTAAGTCATCCTCATCCAAATCTCCAGATTCACTGGACCTTTCAACGGCATCCAGTGCTGCATCTCCTTGAGCATTGACCAAAGTCGGATTGGCACCTCTCTTCAATAGCAACAAAGCAACTTCAAGATGAAAGTTCGAACATGCATCGATCAACGCCGTATCTTTGTCCATATGACCTGACTGTTTGTCTATCTCTGCACCGCTATCAAGTAAAAGCTCCACTATTTCTGTATAACCTTCCAATGCAGCTTCGTGTAAGGGTGTGATACCTGCATTGTCAGCATCATTAACATTCACTCCAGTGGAGACGAGAGCTCTTGCTTCTTCAAGATTTCCTTTGGCACATATTCTTTGCAGTAGAGACCTACCAGAGGCATCTTTACCGGCTTTACCTGAAGTTTTTCTATGCCTTGGAGACTGAGATCTTGATGAATGAGACGAAGATCTTTTTTTCATATCTCTGTGCGACGGTCTGACCAAGCCTTCATCATCATCTTCATCATCTTCATCGCCGCTCACCTCCTCATCACCTCGGTCCCCTTCGGATTTTTTGAGCTTTGCTGCCTTTTTAGGCAATTTTCTCCTGTAAGAATCATCATCATAATCTGCATATTCATCATCCGAATTTGTTCTCCTCATAAATTTGTGAATCTTTCTCGTCTTTTTTGATGGAAGAGGTATTGATTCATCAATGTCTGTGTCTTCATCTTCTTGACTCGGTCCTTTTTTCACAGTGGCATGATCAACTGTACCGACAGAATCCTTTTTCGTACTACTCTCATTCGGGCTTGCTGTAGATTTTTTGGCTTTCAAATACTCCTTTTCCTCTTGCACTTCTTCAGAATGCGTTATATCAAGGGATTCGGCTGGATCAACCTCGTTTTCAACGGCTAATTTAGGATCGGAGCCAATAGGAGGAGCTGCAGGGTTTCGAGTTTCTTCTGACCCAGACCTAGAGTTTTCAGTCAATTTGTTGAAAATGGAGATCTTGGGTATTTCAGCATTCTGTGTTATTTTTGTGTCATTGTTTGTCGCCTCAGCCACAAGAGGTGATTGGCTTCGTTGGTCTTGTTTCTGTTGTAAGTGTTTCTTTGATGTGATGGATATATCAAGCGAGGGGCGTCGTTTGTCATCTCCAAAAGATTGGTGCTTAATATAACTCTGTTGTTGCTGTTGCTGCTGTTGCTGCATTAACATAGATTGTGACGGCGTCACCTCCCTATTAGAATTATGTCCAAACGAACCCTTTCTTTTCAGGTTTGTCAACTCATCGCCACCTTGTGGGTGACGATGACCCCCCAAACCATGAGATCCAGAAGGACTATCGTAATAACTATTGCTGTGCCCGTAGTGATCATAATGCGCAGTGCTGTGGCCACCGCTTCCCAACGCATACCCGTTGTAGTCTTTCTTATAATCTGTTTTGTAGTAGCCCCCTTGTCGAAGGTGATATGGAACATCCCTTTTGCTGTTGTAATAACTGCCACTACCTAAGCCGGGGTATTCATTAGGTATGCTGATGCGATCAATGGCATTTCCGCTGCCGCTTTCTCTTCTCGTTGGATAGTCGTGGGTTGATGACGGCAATGAGCCTGGATGCGATGTACCGTAACTACCGTTCCTATAATCCGTTGTCCGCCTTTCCTGATGCTCTGGCATTCTAAAATTGATAGACGAATTAGGCGCGCCATTCCTATGGTACTGACTGTGGTGGCCGTGTTGCCCGTGTGTATGATCACTGGAGGATTTCCCAGTCGACTGACCACCCACTAGTCTTTCGGGGTGGCTTTTTGAAGATGAGGTGTCTCCTGTTGTAACACTTGAAGATGGAGCAAGAGCTGTGGGCTTCTTCTTTTTCGTTGGTCGAAGTGATGATATTATACTTGATGATGATGGTTTATCCACTTCAGGTATCATCTTGTTAGAGGGTCCTCCTGATGAGGGCATCGTCCGCGATGCTTTGTTGTCAATCCTTGTCTGGGTGCCAGATGGTGCACCGGCGTTGTGAGATTCGGCAAGTGAAAGGAATCTAGAAATTTATCCCCTTGTAATGTGGCGTTGTTTGAAGAGAAGATAAAGGAAGATGGCAACATGGATACGAGATAGCAACAAAAAACTAGGATAATCAAAGTTGTGAGTAGGTATGTATTTAAGAGGAAACCTCTTACAAATTTACAAACACGCAGCAGCTTCACCCACCATGTGAGAACAAGCCGCTTAGGGCTCGTGCAGGAATCCTCTGGACAGCGACGTAGATGCTTATATAATCCCAGCCCTAGTCAATCGATGGCCGGGTAAAAACAGTTATGCAGCTCTCTCTTACTAGCGCCGCAGGAAGTGTCTCTCAAGGCACTCTGGGGGAAAAATATCCCTGCAAAGCCCCTCTTAATTTTCCCCTTCATTGTACTACCCGATGTTTGGACTTGTTTTGTTGTTTCCTAATACGGCCTAAGTTTTTACATCAATACCTTTACCTTTTTCCCTCTCTCCCTTTGTTTCCTTTGCTTCCTTTGCTTCCTTTGTTTCCTTTGTTTCCTTTCCCCTTTCCCCTTTCTCCTTTCACATCAATACCTTTGCCCCTTCTCCTTTGCTTTGTTTCCTTTCTCTTTTGCTTTGTTTCCTTCTGGTTGGCTTTGTTTCCTTTCGATTCTCCCTTCCTTTCTCCCTTCCTTTCTCCCTTCCTTTGTCCCTTCCTTTGTCCTTTCCTTTGTCCTCTCCTTTGTCCTCTCCTTTGTCCTCTCCTTTGTCCTCTCCTTTGTCCTCTCCTTTCCACTTCGTATTTTTGTCTTTCGACATTTTCTTGTTTCTCAAATAATACACAAGGTAATACTTTTGTTTTACTTTCAAAAATCATCAAACCCTCAAATCAACCAAATTTACGTACAAACAACTCCCCAAATTTTAAGAAATCTTTATTCCCTAATGTTCTGGAAAAATACCCTGTCCAGAAAGGCCACTGAAGCCGCAACATGCGACACCTGTGAAAAGAAGTCTAAGACAGAGAGGATCCGTCTCAAAAGAGACAGATTCTGCGCAAGATTGCAAAAGGTGAAAAGGAGCATTAAGAAGAGAGTCTCTTCAACATCACAGCCAGCAACAGCATCACCACAACAAGCAAAACCAATACAACTAAGAAAGAAATCTGGCGACCTCATCAAGTCATCGTTGAAATCTCCGACCCTACAAATAGCATCCTCCATGCCAAACACGAAATCAGTCAGGTTTGCCAACGATTTGGAGAACATCAAGGTTTTCGATCAGCTTGAGAAACCACTTGCCGTGTCTTCCGATGAGGGGGATACTGATAATGATGAACCATATGAAATATGGACGATGAAATCAAACGAT
>JAJLWO010000141.1:0-24170 GCA_030570775.1 Ogataea pignaliae | reverse complement strand
TGTTTTCTGTCCGGGAATTATACCCATTAAAGAAATGCAGATATCTTGCGTGTTTCTGCACTGGAGGGAAATCTGAGCACATGGGCATGATGCCTAGGACCCGCTCTTTCCAATGACATGTGTTTTGGGTGTGTTGGATGGGTGTGGATGTGTCCAGGGTGGGGCACTTTTCAAAACGATGCTCGACAAAAAAAGGGAGATCTGGCCAAGTGGTTATGTGCATGGCGCTCGCTCAGCTTTTTGGTTTTTTTTTAAGTGGTTCAGATCTTTGCGTATGCCAATTTCCTGGGATTTGAGCTACTTTTTGGCTACTTGTTGCTCTAGCACTACCAGTTTTACTTCGAACGAACCCATTTTTGCGGCGTTTTTATCAGCAAAAAATCTAGTTCTCTGTGGTATCCTTCTTTTGTTTGAAATCTGAAATTTTATAGACACCAATTTGAGGCCCAGAGAGGTCTTTGGAGCGATTTTGTGTTTTCCTAAGTGATGCTAAATACACAAGAAGCGTCCTTCTATACATTATCACCATTCTGCGTCAGATGAAGTTTGTTTGATGGCAATAACGTTGGTGGAAGGGATCATATGGAACGAATAGTGTTTGCCCGGTAGCTCTTTTGAGCTCGTGTGTCCGACTGTGGTGGCGCTCGGTAGCGGCCGTGCTGGCTAGTCTCAACCACTATTGAGGCGGCGGTGATGGCTGTCGCGCCCACGCAACCTATCTATACCTTGGTAATGTTGTACGTCGCGTACCATCCACTTTTGGTACACGTACACGACCCACGCATAAGAGAGATTGATCTTACCAAATCAGCGATTGGACACCACTAGAGCCCCCGGTATGCCACCGCGAGAATGTCTGCTTTCTACCACGGGCGGCTACCGGGCAATTTCTTCCAAGGCCGTTTGTGAGCACTCTAGACTAGTTGATAGCCGCCAATCATACTCAGTCGATGGAACAAGAAAAGGGCTATCCAGTAGAGGTGTTTTGGTGTTTTCAGCTGTCTTGTGGTGGCCACAAAAGCCAAAAAAAAAAAGCCAAAAAAAATTTGTTGGCGTTTTTGAAATCTTCGATTTTGGTCGTTTTGAGACATGCGTTGGAAAGCCCTCGCTTCAGGCAATCCATTGCCGTGTGCACCATCCGGATCGGTCCAGAATTGAGCCCAGGAGAGCCGGTCGAAGTTTGCGGTTTTTCAGAAGAAGACTTACGCAATTTTCAACCCCTTCCAGCCCTCAATTCGGGTGGCTCAATATACCATTGTGAAGAGCCGATGCTGGGGTTTCTGGTTGTATGAGGTTGGAAACGCTCCATTGTCTGTGGAGGTGTTAAAGAAGGGTTTTGCTACAGGCAAAAACTTAGCTTTTGACTTCAAAGGTTGCTGAGAGTACTTCAATGAGTTTTTTGAAAGATTGTTTAGACTACGGCAGGAACCTCTGCTACTGAAGTTTCCTATGAATGTAATTTGAAGTTGGTGGGAAGTCGAGAAAGCGTTCATTTTAGCGTTTGGAAAAAGTGTTTTAAATCTGAATTTTTCGCTTTGACATGCTGTTTTGAAACGGCATTTTGACGGCAGCAACGGGGTGCAATGGGTCTACAACTTATTTAATCATCAACTACGAATCCTAGAGTTCCTGGGGAAGTGTTGTTTTAAAATATGGCTTGTTTGTAATTCTATTTTAAAAGCGGTTGTGTAATTACCTACACTTTGAACCGTAATTCCACCCACCCCGAGACTTGCGTGGTGAACAACCGGTATCACTGCTAACTTCATGCTGCTAAAGGCTAAACAATATTTGGTTGCTGAAAATTGGCATGAATCAACTCTATTCTTCAAAGAACTTGCTTCTCTGTCCCTGTAAATCTCAAATCGGCTGAATTGTGACTAAGAAACTTGGCGGCATCAGAGCAAAAAGCTGTTTCCTCCGCAACCTTTCCCTCGATGGCACCGCCCGTCTCGCTGTTTGCTGCCGTTGCGGCTTGTTCCTGGCTGTGCAGCGATGATTTCCATTTACTTGCTTTCATCATGGATAAATCGAAACCTCCCTTACAATGATCGCTGAAACCACAACCTTGGTCAGCTTGAAAGAAAACATAATTTCAGACAAGGGATAGATATATATAGCACACCCTCCTCTTAGCCACTTGGAGGTTGAAATTCAACGAGAAAGCACCCGAAAGTTACAAGATGCAAATGAATTCGCTCGGGTCCAATGGTCACTCTTTGTCACAACGTGGTTTTGCTATATCTGGAACACATCAGCATTTGAAAGGACAAAGGAATCCACCGCCACCTCTCCCCACTGATGTGGTTCCTGAAAGCCAGGTTTTACCGGTCCCTACGAGCACGAACACAGCAAGATCGTCCGCTCCGGTCCCTAGTCCCACCACGAGACCAGACTCCATCAACGACATGCAGAGATTATCATTGGATGCTCAAGCATCGAGCAGATCCATATTGCAGCTGGAAACATTGGGCCCTCAGTTGGATGAGGAACTGGTGAAACAAAGTCTAGTCAAGCAAAAGTTTTGGAAGTACCATGTACTCAACCTCAATCGAAATGAATTTTATCTCACCACAAACCCAGATTCCAGGCATAAGTATGTAAGGCATGCGCCTGGTTACTATGTGACATTACAACTCCCCACAACACATGCCAAGTCATTCGCTTCATATTCCAACAATGGCTTTAGGCTTCTCTTTCGGAGGCAGTCTGTTCTCGTGGTTGATCCAGAAACTGGAGGTTTGGAACTTGAGGAGACAGAAATACCTGACTTCACTGTGGAGAAGCAACCGTATAGTGCTGGTGGAAACTTTACTATTAATGGTATCGCGTGCTCCTTTGTTGATAAAGACTTCTCGGTCCAGTTTTCAGCTAACAAGAATAACAACTTATCACTCACTTTCCAGAGCCGGTCTAACTCAGAGACAAAGAATGCACTATTGATGGAGGCATGTTACCTCAATCATCACTTGAGGTTGTGTTCTTTGAAGGAGAAGAAAAGTTCACTGATGTTCAAAAATAAGATTGATGGCGTTAAGTTATCCAAGGAAGGCTCAATATATCTATTTGACGATAAAGAGCCCTTGACTAACTGGTATGATCCACTGCTTGGGTTGTTCCGACCTTGTGAAAGGAACATGCGTAATAAAATTACCAAGAAAGTCCTATCAAAGAGAGCATCCATACAGACCCAGGCTCAATCTCGTTGGCAAGAAGAAACATACGGGTTTGAGGATGAGCTTAGCGACGGCAACTCAAATGGAACCTACTACCTTAGTAGGGATGGTTTGGTTCAACGACATCCACAGGATGACTCTCCCAATGACTTCAAGATTGGTTGGATAACGATATACGACAAGCATGATCGTTTCAAGGAGCCGAACGGGAATTGGGAGTTGGTACTTGGTCTGACATTTGCTGCGGGTTTTGAATCGCTGATTGAAAAATACGTCAGGGATGTGGACAGTTTCTAAGCCTAAAGGTCTGGCTCGTGATTAGGCAAACTGAAGGCATGTTTAGACATAGGTATAGTCTTTGCGAGCGAGGGCTAACAGATGTCAATTATCAAGAAATCAAATGCAGAAAATCATCCCTAGATTGATGTGAGACATACCGCTGTTATTGTCAGAAACAAGGGGCTGGTAGAGTGCAACGACTTACAAAAAAGGAAATTACATCAAACTCTAATATCTACTGAAAAGCAAGAAAATTTGTGTACTTTATTTGACTAGGCTTAATATCTTGCAACTTTTTTTGGCTAAACTTGTTGTTCATTAGATATGTTCTTCTATACTTTTCAATTGAACCAAATTATGTCTAAACTTCTGAAAGCTCCGTGAGTGTAATCAGGATAGGTATGTGTTTAGAGCAAAGAGTTGCTGTCGAAGGTTATCACACCCACAGAGCGGTTCTGCTTCAAATACTCCAGCGCTCTACGGGGGTTGAAAATTTGGGTGTATGTGAAAAGAGAGCGTGTGGCACACAACCTGTGGTGGGAACCTCCTCTATAGGCGAGGATCAGGCTCTTCTGACTGACTTCGATTGATTAAGTGGCGAGCCCTGATCCCCTTTTTAACAAATATTGCGCCCTGGTTTATATTGGTACAATCGTTCATAAGTTATTCAGCTCGACAGCAGGAGATGGCAGTCAAATTGAAGTGGCCTTGGCTTGGAATACTGGTAAGCAACTCAAAGATCCATAAGCCCAACTGGAATTGATCCATAAACTTAACAAGTAATACTAACTCAACGTGTACTCATTCATACTCACAAACAGATACCAGTGGTAATAATCGCCTTTGTGTCCTTCTCAACGCAGTGGTTGTTGTATAGAAGAAGCGTATCAAATACTACGCATGTCATTTTCGGTCTAACATCTATCATTCTATGGCTATCATATTACCTGGCCATAGTGACCCCACCAGGCACACCTCACTCGGATTACACACCTGATAAGGAAGGGCAAAAGGCATGGCTCAAGTACTGTCTGAAGTGCAATATATACAAGCCAGAGAGGTGCCACCATTGCAAGACTTGTAAAAGATGTGTCCTAAGAATGGATCATCACTGTCCCTGGACGATGAACTGTGTGGGGTACGAGAATCTTCCACACTTCTTTAGGTTCTTGCTTTGGGTAGTCATTGGAACGTCCCAGTCGACATGGTATCTCACATCTGAACTTGCTTTCTACTACAAGTCCAGAAATCTACCGAGCTACCTCGTGACCAAGACCGAAATCACACTTGCTATAGTCAGCTTCATCCTCTCATTTTTTGTTTGGTTTACGATAGGCGTTTTGTTCCTCAGGACCCTGTACAACATGGTGTATAACAGAACCACAATTGAGGGCTGGGAGCAAGAAAGAATACAAACTCAAATCTTAACAGAAAAATTCTGGAAGCGCATAAAGAAGAACTATCTTATCATTCACGGTAGGCCACTGCCAGAGTTGACAACTTGGCATCTCTCATCGTATATCCCAATGAGAGTCAGAAAAAACCCTAATATACCTGACAATTTTACGTATGATGATCTAGTGTTTCCGTACAGCCTAGACTCAACATACTCCAACATGGTTGAAGCCCTTGGTCCATTCTATGTTTGGCTATGGCCTTGGGGTGGTCCACCACGAAATGGACTTGAGTATCCAAGGAACACCGAGGAGGAAGATCAATTGTCGCTACCTTGGCCCCCAGATGGTGCCAACTTTGATCCGTTTGGTCAATCCAAGGAGGATCAGTCAATCTTTCCAAATCAATCACAAAGTCTTGAGGAATCAGTTGATGAAATGGAGACTGTCGTTGTTGGAGCTGATGGTGTGAATGGGTGGGTTAGCGTACTTGGTGAAACTTTGGAAGATTTTGGTGTTGATCTTGATACTGAACGGTACGACTCACCAAAAAGCAAGTGAAGGAATAGCTCAACACAAGGCGTATTGTTCAAGCGGTACTACGCATTTCATAGCTATACATGCGTCACTGGAATTGAACACGCTTCTCCCTTTCGAGAATGAGCCTTGTCCAGTTTATGCTCGCTGAAAACTCATATAATGAAGAAAATCAAATAAATACTATAACAATATATAACGGGTAATAATAAAAATAAAACTCGATGCGACAAAATATTCAACAAGAAAAGTAAACAGTTAGATAAAACAGTAGAATCCATGGAAACCTTGGGCTCTGAACATCGAAAGAATCTGACGGCCACAATACAGCGAATCAATGATAAATAAATGGCAGCCCATTAAGCTTCAGTGGGGTTTGCTTCCTCAACTTTGTCAACAGTGACATCTTGAGGAATTGTGGAATCGGCATCAATGGTGACTTCTGCCTTAGTCACATTTTCAAACATTTTCTCCTCGCCCGCCTTTTTTGAACTATCTTCACTAACGGTAGCATGCCCATTCAGCTCCTTTTGAAGACTTGCGGTCTCCTCAGGCTGAGTTGCTGTGTTAGATGAGCTAGCGGTTGGTTCTGCGACAGGAGCAGTGGGAAGACTGAAAACAGGGTTCGAATTTGCAGCAACGGTGGTGTTGGCATCGACGGTACTGTTGGCATCGGCGTAAATGGTGGCATTGGTTACATCCATGGTGGTATCAGCGCCAACTTGAGGAATTTCTTCGCCGTCTTGAAAAGCATGTTCGGTTCCATTGGTAGCTGTGGCTGCCTCAACAGCAGCCACCTCGTTCTCTGTCTTTTGTACGACCTCTTTCTCAGTTTCTTGGTTCTTCTTTTGCTCTAACAGTTCATCAAATTCAGCATAGGCAGCAGGGCCTTCTTTGACCAATGTGGAAAAGTGCAATTGAGCTTTCTTCAGAGCTTCAGCATCTAAGCCTTTCGCATATCCAAACTCGCCATTCAAAATCTTCTTCAAAGAATTGATCTTGGTAGCAATGTTTGATCTCTTAGGCTTTTTGGATTGGAACGTAGAGCTTCTGATAAACAGATCATATGAACCAGGTTCAAACACCAGCCTATAAGTCTCTGGATCAATCTTCACCTTCAGCTTTGAATCGGACAACCCTTCAATATCATCTTCATCATCATCCTCTTCTTCAACTGTAGACCTCAAAAAAGGTAGACGCAAGGTGGCAGCATCGATGCCTTCTGTTGGATGAGACATGGAGTAACTTGTCACATAATAGCTCCACTTTTCCCTGTCCGTTTTCGTGTCGTCCTTGATAGTCAAATCTTCCAGAGCCAAGAAGGTGATTCCGGCTTCATTCTTCTCCTTGTTAAATGTAATCTTGAACATATTTTCGTCGACATTCATAAGATTTCTCACTTGCATTCTGTAGAGAATCTGATCCTTGGCAGTGGTGGTCAAACTGTTACGGTCTTTCTCCATCAAGAGAATCATCTCTGAGCATTTGGAATCGCTGACAACAGTGTGACAATGTTTCACCAAACCTTGAACAACTTTATCAATAGTGAACAGTTTGAATGCTCTATTCCTGAAACCTTGACGAAGGGCTTCTTCAAAGTTGTTCTGTTCAAGGGATCCGTCAATCAATTTGACACATAAATCAAGGACCTCGTTGTATGAATCTTCGCCTTTCAAATCAACGGACAATTCTTCAAGTTGATGGTTGATCAAACCCAAATCTTTGGCAAATTTGGTTTCACTTCTGGACTGGATTTCCTGGTTCACCTCCGCTGATATATTCTTGATCTCAACTAATCTTTCGTAGAGCTTATTCAACAGCCTGTAGAAGACGTAAATCTGGGTGTTGCAGAAAACGTTAAATTCTGACCTTTGATCACCAACAGTCTTGGTTGACTTTTCGTTTGTAATCCAGTTGGACTGTGCTCTTTCAACTTCCTCCGGAACAGTCTCTTCTTGGTGTGATGTCACTGATGAATCGTTGGCCAAGTCATCTTCGTGTTCTTCCTCCTGCTTCTTGGATCTTTTGGCTTTTCTCAAAACATCCTTTAATAGATCATTCTCTCTTGACCTCTTCTTTGCCTGTGACAAGGTTGGAATCGACAATACAGCCTCTTTTTCTTCAGCTAGGGAATCGGTTTGTTCGGTCTCTTCACCTACAGATCTTTTCTTCAATTCATCCTCAACGTACTTTGAATCCAAGAAGAAGAACTTGATCATAAATGACTTCAAGAATTTCTCCATTCTTTCTTTATCATACTGTGAATAACTCTGGTTGTGACTGAGGAACACGTTGACGAGTTTCAAGACATCCATGAAGACAGTATAGTTCTGATATGAATAATCCAACTGTGACAATGGTGTAGGCATCAACGGATGTAGCTTCTTCTGAGCTTGCTCTTGCTTGATCGTTGAGATCTCACTGACAAGCTGCTTATTGGTCAACAACTTCTTATCAATTTGCTTGAATGTCAAACCAAGATGATCTAATGACTTGTAGAAAGCCTTTTGTTCCAATTCCCTCCATACTTTATTCCATTCTCTGTGGGCCCTCTTCCATTCTTCATCTTTTTGCTTTAATCTCTTCAAGACGACTGGGACAGCAACAGCAGGATTTTCATGTAGAGCTTCAATTACCTCAAAACCTCTGTCCTTATCGTAAACCTTTCTGATAACTTTCTTGTAGATGGTGACTGAGGTATGACCCAAGCCTGGTGGCAACTTGAACTTTGCCTTTTCATCAGCAGCCATGTTGGCTAATCTGTTGGCGATAGTCTCCAAAGTCTGTATCGTTCTCAAGTTAGCTTCCATGTAAAAGTCATATTCGTGTCTCTCTTCCTCAATCCTGAACAAAATGTCTTCATACTGATTCTTGCGATGAGCGATGAAGCCAGACTCCTCAGATGCCCAAACAGGATGACCTGCCCATTCATCGTTCAACACTTCCCAACACATCTCATCTCTTCCAGAACAGGGCATAAACGTTTGTGACTTAGGTAGCAACCTGTATGATGGTCCACAGGCTTTACACATCATCAAATCCAACTGTTGCTTTTTAATGGCAATATTCTCAATGTGTAAAGGTTTCTCTTCATACCCAACAAAGTTCTTGAACCAGTCAAATAGATCGGGGTAGCCACCAATGAAAGATTCAATCTTTTCGACCAACGTGTCCTTGTCAATGACTTCACTTGAATACAGTCTCAAGAACTTCAGAAATTCGTTGTAGGATTGCTTGTTACCAATTGCCTTCTTAGCTTTATCGAAGAAGCTGAGCTCGTCGGTCAAGTCTGTCTCAATAGAATTTGGATAGACAGGCTCTGGAATACCTGGTAGTAACGATGGGTTCTCCTCCTTGCGTCTCTTTGGAACAACAGTGCTGCGAATGTTGGACACGAGGGTTTCATCAAGTGGTAGAGCCTGATCTTGAGGCTGGACGGAACGTTGTTTTTGAGAGATTGCAACTGGAGCAGCTGTTTGTTGAGCTTGCTGTTGGAGTGATGTGGAGGGTTTCTTCTTTTTCTCTTTCAAAGGAGTCGGAGGAGCAGCAGTTGCCACAGTGCCGGTTTGTCCAAATGTAGGAGGCTGAAAGCTTCCAACTGGTGGAAGTTGGACACTAGCTTGGGGCGGTGCTTCTTGTGATGGAGCTTGTTCTGCTCCCTGTTGGAAACCGTTGAAGTTGTAGTCATCCCTTTGTTGTGAGACTCCTTGAACCATTGGCTGCGGCTGCTCGCGAACAGTTGATGAATCAGGCATGAACAATTTAAAATCTTCCAGTAAATCGGGAGCATCTCTAAACAAAACTGATATTTCTCTATAAACCTCATCAATTGGTTTTATTCCCTTTTGGTACATCTGTAAATTCTCCAAAAAGTGCTTGTAAATATCTGGCTCATTGGCATATCTTTGTTTTATTTTGTTGACGTAGTTGATCGCCTGATCGAATTCAGCTGGAGAGCCTTGTTTGATCTCGTGCTGGGGTGATGGTTGTTGTTGCGGTTGTTGAGGCTGTTGCTGTTGAGGGTGTTGAAGAGGCTGATGTAGTTGATGCTGATGTTGCGGTTGCTGCGGTGGTTGCGGTGGCTGAGGTGGCTGCTGCTGTTGAACGTGATGATGATTATGTTGTTGCTGCTGTTGTTGATGAAGTTGTTGTTGTTGCTGTTGCTGTTGTTGCTGCTGCTGTTGTTGTTGTTGTTGCTGATGTAGTTGCTGCGTCTGTTGAGGTTGTTGTTGCTGATGAAGCTGCTGTTGCTGTTGAGCTTGGGCTTGCGCTTGTGCTTGTGCTTGTGCCTGGGCCTGAGACTGAGCCTGAGCATCTGCCTGCGCCTGTGCATGTGCTTGGGCTTGTGCTTGAGTCTGTGCTTGGCCTCCTTGATAGAACTGGGGATTCATTTGGTATTGTTGTTGCTGTTGCTGTTGCTGTTGTTGCTGTTGTTGAGGATAAAGATAACCTTGCTGTAGCGCATGGTGCTGAGGTTCATAAGGACCAGGACCAGGATCTTGCCTTATGGTTTTGCCCATTGGCGTAGTGACAATGATGGTGTTTGGGTCAGCAGCAGAGCACTCAATTGCAAAACCCTGAGGGAGAAACGTGTTAAAGCCATCAATCAACTTGGGGTGACCCCTAAATAGAGTTGAAACTCTCTCGATGACTCCAGGAGTATCAATACTGTGTTGTAAATGAAAGAGGAAATGTTAGTATAACGTACAGTACTTGGAAAGAAAGAAAATGTTTCGTACCGAGATCCCGAGTCCTTTCTCATGTTCTGCTGCACTACCCAGGTGCATATGCAGGAAAGAAAGACACAATCTAGACTGGCTGTGCTATAGTGGTCGGCACAGATAGAGATTTTGCTTTCTCCGTCCAAGTCTGACCAGGTACCCACGCACTTACCCACGCACGCACGCACCACAACTGAAACGGAGGGACGATCTCGCAGGAAAGAAAGTGTGAGGAGGGGGGACAAGACGATGGACGCACGCACAAAGGAGGCATGCACCACCTACCAACACACCGCAAGGAAGAGGCATGTTTGAGTGGTTGGACTCAATAGAAATAAACAAGTGATACTTACTTTTGACTTTTGAAATCCTTCATGATATCGAGAAAGTTGTTGTAGACATCGGTTTGATTTTGGAACTGAATCTTCACTTGATCTAGGTATGACAATGCATCCTTCACGTTCAAAGGTCTATAAGACTGTGAAGCATCTGTTGCTGGGACACCTGTGGCCTGTGCCTGTTGTTGAGCAGTGAGTTCTTGTGTCTGTTGTTGCTGCGATGGTGGGGAAACAATTTGGTTAGGAGGAGGCAGATTGATTCCTTCTTGATTCATCTATTTACAATGTTAAGAGTAATGTACATAATACATGTAATGTTTTGTTAGTATATCTTTGTTGATTTATGAGTTCTGTTTGAAAATGGACTTTTAACTTACCTGATGCATGCCGTCCATGCCGACAGGATACCTCCTAAGATTCATACCTGGTAAAGAGGGAAGTGAATACATTTGCTGGCCTATGAATAATGTGAATGGGAAAATAGTATGTTAGTAACTGAGTATAAGAGCTGCACTATTGGGCTTTGTGAATCACAACATACCTGATTCTAAAGAGCTCGGAGGAGGCAAGACAGGTGCACCTTGCTGACGACTAAAATAACAATAAACAAATGGGTTTCAATTATGTTAGTAACTGTTGTTAGTCCTTTTCAAAGGGAAGGATATCACACTTGAGGAAGGGAACACATACGGGAAACCTTGTATGGCTGGGCCTGGGCCACCTTGCTCTTTGACATCGTTGTGTTTCCAGCTTTCCTGATTCGACATTGATGTTGGGTGATTTGTCCCGTGATAGCTGTAGAATCTATTGATGTTGAAAGATCAATAGAAGTAAGGAAGTAAACGGTCGAAAATAGTTGTTTGCTCGGAGTGAAAGGAAAAGACCAGGACAAAAGGGGAAAACACAAAATAAGAACTAGAGATACACGTCGATTGATTGATTGGACAGAATGAGTAAGTATTGTAACCTGTACCACTTGTTACTTCTAAATCGCGATGCTCAGATGAAAAAGTGAGTGCTGATAGGGTGTTTTGTAGAGGAAAAGAAGGAAAAAGAGGACAAGAAAAAGAAGAGGAACAAGTACAAGTACAAGCCATGTATATATGTGTATATGTAGGTAGGTAGAGCGAGCAAGAGATTCGAATTGGTTCTCGCTCTCCCTCACTTTCTCCCTCCTTACCCACACAGCCAATAATCATCGTACACGACCCTTTACTATTTATTTACACCTCTGCACCATACATGAATGGTGCACAAGCTATTCCTACCTTACCTACTACTCACACTCACATAGGCAGAAGCTTAGTCGAATTGAATACGGATCGATCGATTAACACTTCCAGCACGGAAGTTGACAAGTGCAAAAGTTGTCGATAGGTATACCGACAATATTCACCATCACCATCACAAATATCACCTCTTCTTCTGACTGGTAGACCGGTCGAAGAAAGAACAAAGAGAAGACACAGCACAAAATGAATGCTCCAGATCGTTTTGAACTTTTCATTCTACCAGATGGTGTGCCTAAGTAAGTATACATTCAGTCCATCATCATCCATCGCACGAGGAGGTCAAGCCTCTCACGCAACCACAACCGAGGAGTGGCAACCTGATACTATCAAACATTGTGAAAAATTATAGTTTCTTTTTACTAACTAACTCAATTTTATAACGACATACAGGCTCCAAATAACTCCCGATTCGAGAGTGCCTAACTGTGTCCTCATAAAGTTCGAAAGGGAAGATCACACATTGGGAAATCTTCTAAGGCAAGAACTAACGGAGGACAAACAGGTGATCTTTGTTGCTTATAAGGTTGAACATCCACTCTTTGCAAACTTTGTCATGAGGTTGCAGACGGATGAAGGATACAAACCAAGGGTGGCGTTGAAGAATGCCTGTACCAGGTTGATTTCAAAGTTGGGAGTTTTGAACGATAAGTTCAAGAGAGAATGGGAATTGAAGGCATTGTTGACTGCTGGTGAGAATGATGATGACCTGTGATTTGGATTACCCACTGATTGATTACCTTTTCTTCTCTTCCCCCTTTGATCCCTTCTTCTCTTTGCTTCAAACCTCATCTTCAAATGTTTCCGCACGAAAAGGGGACAGTACTACTCTTAACTATCTTGTTGTATATTAGCTTTCAATTGATTGTTTTCTCTTTTGCTGCTGCCCATTATGTGGTTTCAGTGTTCAACATTCAGCGTACACCATTGACCCAGTAAAGGCTGGCAAAGAGGCTCGCTCACCAAAGATAGTCAAAAACATGTAGGTTGAACGAGAGAGCAAGGATGAAAAAAAATCCATTCGAGAGCAAAAGTAAAGAGCAGATAATATCGAAGGTTTTAGATGCGACAATCTTTGGAATTTCAACAAAGGTGAAAAAGAGTCCTATTTGTATCAGATGAATGAACATTGATTAGAAAAAAGGAAAATAGATTAACAGTAGAAACGGAAAGACTGTTTGGAGCGACAATCAAGGATATCAAATTGAATGCAAAACTAGGATAGTCATGACGGACTTTGGAACTGGAAAAAGAAGTAGGAGGAAAAAAAGGAGTGGTGGGGAAAGCAAGCTATATGAAAACAAAAAGCAGAAATAAATTAAAAAAAAAAATTAACAACATCAGATCTAGGAAGATAACACTCTAACGGGTAAGATGATATTCTAAAGTCACTCTACATAGAAATTCTGGACCTCAAAGCATGCTTGATGAAGTCAAACTTGAGTTTGAAGTATGCATCTGGGTGTTCGTAAAAGTTTTCATTTTCAAGAGCAGCTTTCAACGGCAGAGTCTCAATCTCCTTCAATGGCGTGATATGTGTAATGACTTGGCCCAGCTCAGAGAGGATGACCTTATGGTGGTCCTTGAAGTTGAACTGATAGCTGCCATTGCTTAGCTCAAACATAATATAGTTTTCATCACGGGTATACCTTCTCAAAAAGATAGGCTTTTGAAGGGAAACCTTCTTTGCAGAAGATGTGACATCGGAAAGATGAGCAGTCATATACTTTTTGAAGAAGTCAACAACTTCAATCTCTCTAGAAAGAACAGCAGGGGTTGAACTTTCTGGATAGTGCATTGTTTTCCAGCCATTCTCTGTATCCACAGTGACGTAGAACACATCTGATGTGTTGAGAGATTTTAGCACCGTTTGACCAGTATTAAAGAGCACTCCAATTGTACCCGTGGATATTTGATAGGAAAATCCATGTTTATTGGAATAATCAACCCATTTGCTGATGATTGGCGGACAAACAACATTTCTCGAAGGAGAAGTCGCTTCCCATTCTTCAATTTTTTTGATGTGGGTCAAAGTTGTAAGTAAGGCTTCATTTAGTATGCCCATCACCTTATTTTCTTGATGAACGTTTGCCAGTTCGGTAGAGATCTTGCTCTTCAATGGTTTGACCGAAACTGTTTGGACCTCCTTATACTTATTCTTGGTATTATTTGGTGATAATGAATGTGGTAATAGCGCCTTAGGTTGTTCACTTTCAAGGTCTGTCTTCAATATTTCAACTGGTGTCTTTGGATTATCATGAATACCAACCATCTGCTTAGCATTAGCAAAGTTTATCAACGATTCTTCTCTACTGATATAGGTCATACTTTTGGGGTTTTGTCTCAAACTTTCCATCGTGATCTTACTTGGGAATGGTCCACATCTAAACCAGTTGTAGTCTAGTATTTTATCGAGTGCTGGCCTTTGAAGTGGGTCTGTTGATAGCAAGTCTCTGATGAGAACTCTAGATTCTTCTGAAACGGTTGAATCATCTGGAAATTTGTACTCGCTATTCTTGATCCTTTCATAAATCACATTGACATCTTTTGCCTGGAAAGGTGGTTTACCAAAGAGCAAAGCGAACATCATGATACCAATTGCCCAAACATCAACTTCAAAGCTATGCCCGGTGTTCTTACCTCCTAAGACCTCTGGAGCAATATAGTTAGGTGTACCACAGATTGTGTATCTTTTCCCACCTGATGAGCTGACAACAGTTGCCAATCCAAAGTCACCCACCTTTAGGTTCATCTCTGGATCAAAGAAGATATTTCCAAGCTTCAAGTCTCTGTGAACAACTCTTCTTCTGTGCAAATACTTGATGGCTCCAACTATTTGCACCATAAAGAACCTAACTTCCGGCTCAGTAAGAAGTTTTCTATTTTTGAGTAGATCCATCAATGATTGGTTAGGACAAATTTCTAGCAAGATGTAAACGTTGACATCATCTTCAAAACAATCAACAAATTCAACAACGTTAGGATGCTGCATACTCTTGTGGATTTTGATTTCGCTCAACAGCTTTGTCTTTGTTTTTTCATTTTTGATGGATATCTTGGCAACTGTTTTAGCAGCAAATATTTTACCTGACTCATCCTTCATCTGGAAGCAACGAGCAAATCCACCTTCACCAAGAAACATACCTCTATGATACCCTCTACCATTCCTAGTCTTGACGACGCTTGGTGGAGTCTTACACAGAGAACTTAACTTTTCCTTCTTCTTCTTATTTTTTTCTGGTTTGGTGACTTTGACAGGTGTCTTTGCAACGCCCTTGGGAGTGTTGGTCTTGGTGTTAAGCTGGGCACCATTCAGAGGTTGCAAGGCTCTAGCTGCACTCATATCGTTCTCTATCAAATGAATATATGCTTGTAAAAATGATCACTGTATAAGTGGACAGCTGAAAGGAGTTTTTCTGAGTGAGATTCAAAGCGGTCAATGATTTCCAATAGAACGAGGCAGGAGTGGCACTTTGATATGTCCAAGACGTTGAAGAATCGTTTGCTTGTGTTACTATGTCAAGATGTTGTGAACTTTGGGCGATTGGGCTAGCTCTCAGGCTTGAAATGTATTAGACAAGAAAGGGAAAGGAACAAAGCTTCTGCGATTCTGTGCTGTTTTGTACAAGATCTCCTTTATTTCCAAAAAGAACCTTTTGATCGATCTTCCCTAGCGTAGTTTGTTTACAATTGGGAATGTTTTGGTATTTCCCAAAGCAGCATTTTTCCTTGAATTGTGAGATTTTCCTTTGAAAACAGCCACATATTGCCCAATCGGGACTAAATTGTGCCCAAATGCAAAAACACCAACACACTTAGCCACACATTGGCATTATGTGGCTAGTGCAAGTAGTGGTAGCATCGTGGAGAAAGAATTGCTATTTACGACCTGTTTCATTTCCATCTCTTGCCCGTGTGGTAGCAGCAGTTAGCATGTCTAACTGGTTAGTAATGAATCTTAAAAGGCTAATTGCAGTTGTTTACAATTCACCTATCTCGGTCCATGAATGTAGCTGTTCAGGTTATGGCTGGGATTGCATTGAAAGTAAGTTTCGAAAGCCAAGCGTATTTATCTGTCTACCTACGGACTAGAGACTCAATTTAAAACCTAGTAGAAGTTGGCCAACACAGTATGAATTTGAAGCCTATCTAAAGACTATTCTATAAAATAAAAAAATAAAAAAGAGTCCAATAAATACAGGCGGACGGTTGTACTTCATCTTTGGCAGCATTAATCTGATAGAATCTCTCCATAAAATGAAAGCTTTCTAATTGTCACAGAGGTCCATTATCATCCAATACAAATGAGTTACCTTCCACCGAGTTATGGGCTTTTTATCTTTTGCTTAATCAACCAGCTAGCTCACTTACCGTTTGACCGTTTGTGTCCTCAAGCCCCACCATCCCCACCATCATTCACCAGAGACAACTTAAGCACACACCTCTGCACCGGAAGTTGGCCCCTATGAGATGTCAACTTTAAGCTCAACTTTTCACTGTTTTTTAGACGCGTACACTGAAAAAGCAATATTGGATCAATTTTGACGTACCCGTACTTACTTGGCGGGTTTGTAGTGTCTTTGTCTACCCTCTATTCTCTTTAATACCTCATCATGCTCATACTTCATTTGAAAGGGGATGAGCAACTGAAACCATCCTTGCCAGTCATCAATCTAGTCTTGTCTTATACACGTGTTCTCCTCACCTTAATAGATCCTGGATTCACCCATCACTGAAATTCGAATCACATCAGGCATACTCTTGAACTTAAACATTCCAGACAAGAATAAAATGCCTTCGTCACCATCGGACGAAGACATACCGCTTTCTTCAATAAGGAGGGATAAAGTGGTGAAAAAGGAAAACTTTTCAGAGTCAGAATCAGACAGCGAAGATGAACTACCGCTGTCATCCTTGAAAGCAGAGAAAAGTGGAAAACAACAAGGCGCCAGTGGTAGTACGCCAAGCACTTCATTGAGTGATACTGGCTCCGAATCAGAAGAAGACAAACCGCTAGCAACGAAGAGTAAAAGAAAATTATCACCTAAAGTGAAGAAAGAATCAACTAGGAAAAAGCCAAAGATCAAAACAGAGAGGCAGGAGGTTGTTCCAAAGAAGACAACCAAGAAATCTACCACCGCCAACAAAACTACTACTAAAAGGGCGTCAAAATCAACAACGGTAAAGAAGGAAACTTCCAAGAATACCAAATTAAAAAGAGAAGACTCTGAAGGTTTGAAGACCGATGGAGAGGGAGCAGAACAAGATGATGATGACTCGTATAAATGGTGGGAGCAGCAAGACCTGGATGGTGAGATCAAATGGGAATCGTTAGAGCACAACGGTGTGGTTTTTCCTCCTGACTATGAGCCTCTACCCAAGAAAGTCAAACTGATCTATGATGGTCAGCCTGTGACGTTACCTCCAGAAGCTGAAGAAGTTGCCGGTTTCTTTGGAGCAATGATTGAGACTGACCATGCCAAAAATCCCGTCTTTCAAAAGAATTTTTTCAAAGATTTCTTGCAAGTGTTGAAAGAAAGCGGAGGATGTCCCGAACTTGAAATCAAGGAATTTGAAAAGTGCGATTTCAGGAAGATGTATGAACACTTTGAAAAGTTGAGAGAAGAAAAGAAAGCCATGTCACCTCAGGAAAAGAAAAGATTGAAGCAGGAAAAGGACGAATTCGAAGAGAAGTATAAGTTCTGTTTACTCAACGGTAGAAAAGAGCAGGTTGGTAACTTCAGAATTGAACCACCGGGATTGTTCAGAGGACGTGGTGCCCATCCAAAGACGGGTAAGTTGAAGAGAAGGGTGAATCCAGAAGATGTTACTCTGAACCTTAGTAAGGATGCTCCGATTCCGCCTCCTCCTGCAGGAAGGTCATGGGGTGAAATAAAGCACGATAACAACGTTGCCTGGTTGGCAATGTGGAGGGAAAACATTTCCAACTCTGTCAAGTATGTCAGGTTCTCCCAAAATTCGTCCTTGAAAGGTATCAGTGATTTTAAGAAGTTTGAAAAGGCAAGAGAATTAAGGAATGTGATTGATGCCATTAGGAAGGACTATCAGTTGAAACTCAAATCTGACTTGATGATTGAACGACAGATTGCCACCGCTACATATCTTATTGATATCTTTGCCTTGAGAGCAGGAGGTGAAAAGTCGGATGATGAAGCTGATACTGTTGGTTGCTGTTCCCTAAGATACGAGCACATCTTCTTGAAACCACCATCGACCGTTATCTTTGATTTCCTAGGTAAGGATTCCATAAGGTTTTACCAGGAGGTGCAAGTGGAAACTCAAGTTTTCAAGAACTTGAGAATTTTCAAGAAAGACCCAAAGAAACCGGGGGACAACTTGTTCGATAGACTGGACCCTTCAATATTGAACAAGACTTTCCAATCTTATCTACCAGGTCTTACTGCCAAGGTTTTCAGAACGTACAATGCATCCAAGACGATGCAGGATCAGATTGACTTAATCAAGAATGAAGGAACTGTCAATGAGAAGGTTGTCAACTTCAATGCAGCAAACAGAATGGTGGCTATCTTATGTAACCATCAAAGGACGGTCAGTAAGAATCATGAGACTGGTGTTCAAAAAATCAGTGAAAAGATCGAGGAAATGGTGTGGCAAAAGTTGAGAGCGAAAAGAATGATACTACAGCAGGATAAGACGCTCAAGAAGAAAGATCCGAAGTATTTTGAAGAGATCGATGATATGTCAAAAGAGGAAGAGTGGTCAGTTATTGAGAAATACAACGAATCGGAAACAGTGAAGTTGACCAGAAGGTTAGAAAGAGAACTTGAGAAGCTAAAGTTTGAAAAGGCCACTTTGTCAAAGGATGAGTTCAAAGAGAAGCAACAAAAACTGAAGGATAACAACAAGGAACGCTTGACAAAGTTGAAGGAGCTGGTGAAGGAGTACAAGTCAGAGGCCAAGACACTTAAGTTTGAGATCAAGCCAACACAAACTGTAGAGAAGTTGCAACAACAGGTTGAAAAGTTGGACATCAGGATTAAAAATACAACATTACAATTGAAGGATAAAGAGGATAACTCTTCGGTCGCCTTGGGGACATCCAAGATGAATTATATTGATCCGAGACTAACGGTGATGTTTTCGAAGAAGTTCGATGTGCCTATCGAGAAATTGTTCACAAAAACCTTGAGAGAAAAGTTTGCCTGGGCTATCGAATCTGCTGATGAAAACTGGAGGTTTTAAGTCGTTGAAAAGTCTCGCTTTCTCCTGACTTTCATGACCATTATCATAACTATTAACTTTAAACAAGTTATGCGTGTATGAGAACTTTTTAACTAGCATTGAGCATATGAAAATGGCTTATGAATGAGAATAAACTCTTAAAATCGTAGTTCATTTGTATGTTGGAGCAGGCTATATGTGCACTGTGGGCCTTTTTTCAACCAATCTCTACATCATTCTCGTTCAAAAGGAAAATATAACTGATAAATTAAGTAACGATTATGTATAGGATATGAAGTGGAATAAGTAGACGCAATTTCAACAGAGAAACTACCTAAAAAAAGATGTATAGAACAGAGAGCAGTCAAGAAAAATTATCAATAAATAAAGAATTCCCATTGGAATTGAGACGCAAGGGAGAGGCAACAACAGGTCAATTCGACGTCAACAAGTTCACAGTGATACTCATTGAGACAACTAACGTGATATTCATCTCACCTTCCAGCCTCACTGACTATTACCAATCTAATACTGTCTAGCAGCAGCTTGACAAGCCTTTAATTGTTGCAAGTAGAAGTCACAGGCTTGGAAGTTACCATCGGCTTGCTCCAAACACCTGGTGAATGATCTAGCATCATTTTCACAGGAGAGGTTAGACTCCTGTTGGTACTGCGATTGCTGGACTGGAGCCAGATCTTGTTGCTGTTGAGCCTGCACTTGGTCGTTGGAAGAGCCAGAAAACATGCCTGTGATACCAGCACCTAGAGTGTGACCAATGGTGGAACCGACAGCGACACCAGCAGCAGTAGATGCCATTTGAGCAAACATACCTGGTTGTTTTGGTTGGGCTGCAACTGGGTGAGAGGCAGATGGGTGCTGTTGATAAGCTGGAGCAGCCACGGTGGATGCTGACCTGGACTGCTGAGCAGGAGCTGAGCGTCTTGGAGCTGGAGCTGGTCTTCTAGCGGATGATCTGGCCATTTTTATGTATGTTGATTCGGTTTCTATGAGTCTAACTGATGCCCGTTACTGGTATTTGATAACAGTAAAGTTTTGTTAGTAGATTGATATGTTTAAATGACATTGTATATGTATATATGTATGGTTGAAATACTCATACCTAAGTGTACCGTCTCACCTATACTTATATACGTGGTGAGGAGGATTCGCCACTGATATTGAGTGGGTGGCGGTGTTAGCGCAGAGTTCTAGAAGTTTGACACGGGGAAATTCCCTTAAAAATGACGGAACTAGGCCCGGGCAGACTGAATAGGCAACCGGGTAGAGACGCAGGTTGGCAGGAAAAAAAAAGTTTACGGTCTAGCGCCTAGCAAACGTGGGCCCTTCGATCATCACGCAGTGTGAGTGGCAGGCTCGCCGCCTATTTAGCCTGGAAAAAAATTTTAACATATCCACTGGCCGGCCTCTTCCATTCAGATTGATCACAAAAAGTCTTTTGATTCTTGATCAATCGCTGCGATTCTAAAGCTGTGTGGACAATGGTAACTCCGGATGGAGCACTCATTTTTCTATGGAAGACATGAATGGTTCGTGGCTATTATGAGTGATCAAATCAGTCTTCCTTATCCCTGCCTTCTCTCCGAGGACGGCCTTCATCATGGAAAGACAGCGGTGCATGATTCCTGTGGGTGGAAAGGCGGCTGTGCATCTAGTACACATTCCTGTGCCACAGGGCTGTTAAACTTTACTTTGCCACATTATTTTCTTACGCCACAGTTACCCTATTAGTACCAACTTGGAAATGAGGGGAAATTGTTCTCCAATCTCAAGGGAGGGGTGAAGCAGAGTGAGAAAGGTTTCACGATTTACCTTTTACCACAGATATACAGATTAAGATATATGCAAAGCCAAAACATACTCAGACAGAGTAATAAACGAGATACTATCCGATAGATTACGAAGTTGGGTTAAGTTGCACAAAAACTATCAAGTCAGAATCTCAATTGTGCAAGAGTTACCTCAATGCTTTCTAGAACCCTGAGGAACAACCTCAGGTTGTCCACTTTAAGAGCATGCCATAAGAGATTGGTCACTTCAAAGCAGATTACAAGTATCAACACCAATTGCACATTTTCTACATCCTTGCAATCAAAATCTTCCTTAGACAAAATTGGTAAAGCTGAGCAAGGAGCAGACGATAATGACCTCTATCAAGTGAGAGCGAGAGGTAACACACCTACAGAATCGGCTAACAATCTTGGGGGTCCTGATGATTTTGAATCAAAGATTAACCTTGAGATTAACTCCGCCATGGGTAATTACTCTCAGTTCATTACGGAATCTCAGAATTGGGAGACCTGGGAAACCTTCAACGAAGACTCACCTGCCTTCCCCATTAGAAAAAATAGAATCAGACACTTCACTTTGAATTTTGGACCACAACATCCAGCAGCACATGGTGTCTTGAGACTTATTCTTGAACTTTACGGTGAGGAAATTGTCAGGTCTGATCCTCACGTTGGTTTACTACATCGGGGTACTGAAAAGTTGATTGAGTCCAAAACTTACATCCAAGCGCTACCATACTTCGATAGGTTGGATTACGTCTCAATGATGACCAACGAGCAAGTGTTTGCTCTCGCTGTTGAAAAACTTTTGAATATTGAGGTTCCAATCAGAGCCAAGTACATTAGAACTCTGTTTGGAGAAATCACGAGAATCCTGAACCACTTGATGTCGATTCTCTCGCATGCGATGGATGTTGGTGCATTGACACCATTTTTATGGGGTTTCGAAGAGAGAGAAAAGTTAATGGAGTTCTACGAGAGAGTCTCTGGGGCAAGACTCCATGCTGCCTACTTCAGACCCGGGGGGGTTTCTCAGGACTTGCCATTTGGGATGTTGGATGATATCTACATGTGGGCTACCCAATTCGGTGACAGAATTGACGAGACTGAGGAACTATTGACGGATAACCGTATATGGAAGCAAAGAACAGTCGACATTGGTACCGTTACCGCTGAAGACGCTCTTTCCTATGCCTTATCCGGTGTGATGTTGAGAGGTTCAGGTATACCATACGATATCAGAAAGGCACAACCTTACGATGCTTATGGACTAGTTGACTTTGATATTGCAGTCGGTACTAGAGGTGACTGCTATGACAGATACTTGATTAGGATGGCCGAGTTCAGACAATCATTAAGGATCATTGAACAGTGTATCAACGATATGCCTGCTGGACCGGTCAAAGTTGAAGATTTTAAAATTTCTCCACCTGCAAAGTCATTAATGAAGAACGATATGGAGGCTTTGATCCATCACTTTTTATTGTTCACCAAGGGTTATCAGGTGCCTCCTGGTGAGACATACACGGCAATTGAGGCCCCGAAAGGTGAGATGGGTGTCTACGTTGTCAGTGATGGCACAGAGAGGCCATATAGATGTAAGATTAGAGCGCCTGGTTTCTCACATTTGGCTGCCTTTGATCATATCTCAAGAGGTCACTTGCTACCTGACGCTGTGGCCATTATTGGTACCATGGACTTAGTGTTTGGCGAGGTTGATAGATGATTTGAAGCCGCCACCTCAGCTTACGTACAAACATATTTATTCATTGGCCTTTTATATCTTACGTACAGTAAATATAAACACGGTTCAATCTTGCCACCAACTCTGTTCGCTATTTAGTTATAACCTGAAAAGAACCCCAAACCTTATATAAGCCAGGAAAGTGTCCAAACTGGGAATTGAAAATGTCTTCTTCTTTCGTTGTGACCTTCGAAAACGCGTATTTATCCCCGTTTGACCAAGCTTGACTCCTCTTGCTGCTTTGAGCTATTGAAGAGGAAATTAAACAGCAATTGATCCCAACCAGTACTTCTCATGAGCCCAGTGGACGGCGCTCCAAATTAGGAGCTTAGATTGATGGTTGAATTCAGGATAGGCTGCCCAAATGTTGGCTTGCAAAACTCCACCACCAATTTTTGCTCCGCACTTGAAAATCGAGCGAACTTCTCATTTGCAGTCCCAAAACTAGGCCCTTCCTGGTCAACAGGCTTTCACCTCTCAACGGTGCTGTAATGTCCGAGTCGTAAAGTTATGTACCCTTGGAGGGCAGTTCTTGGGATGCCCTTGGTGTGCCCTTTCTGTTGAAGCAGATACAGCTGACTCCAAATGCTTGCGCGAGACCGTTTATCTGCAATCAACATCGGTCACGGTGATGTGTTTTTTCCTGCCCATTTCGATTGTTATGCTTCTAACTCTTTGCTGGCTAGAATGAGAGGGTTCTGGTTTGTGGAGATCGCATGTTTGACTTCTTCTAGAGGTGTGGTGTGTATGAAACAAAATCTGTAAACACAGAAAGGGTGTGTGCAGGAGTTAGTATGCGCGCTGAAAAACTTATCAAACTTATCTCGTTTGGGCGCCATACCCCTCTTAGCAACCGCTCTTCCTCTTCTTCCTGTAGATATATACATACAGTTCATGGTCATGATCATCACTCCAGTTGAAGAAGCCATATAAGTTAGACAACGATCATCATGTGCTAGTCAAACAAACAGCAACGTGCAGAGCCACACCAAACTTGCAATGAGCACATGAACAGAAGAGTCGGTGGAACATCAACAACAACACCGATTGACACTCGGCAACAGCGTGGTCATACGTTGTTGGATCTCCTCCGTTGATACAAACACGTCAGAGATTATGAAATACACTGGCAGGGCAACGATAGGGTGAATAAGGGTGGCAAGCCTCACTCCACCTGACTGAAAATTACAAGGTGAAGTTTTTCAGCGTCGTGAATAGGGCCTTCCTGTGCAAACCAATCATTGAATTTTACGTGGTTGTGTAGCCTGGACGCCGGTGTTTAAACTGATACAAATGCATTTATTGGAATGTGTCTTTGTGAGTCACAGTGATGGGTGATGTTGAGTGCGTTGGATCATCCTGATACGCGGTCGCACTTGAAAAAGTGGCTTCACCAAATCTGCGATTATAATTCAACCAGAGTTACCACTGCCTTCTAGAATGCACCATTCGATAGGAAATTGATGGGAGAACACGATGCAACGCCTATAGAGGCTGGAATTTCTCTGGGATACGGTGTTTTCTGTCCGGGAATTATACCCATTAAAGAAATGCAGATATCTTGCGTGTTTCTGCACTGGAGGGAAATCTGAGCACATGGGCATGATGCCTAGGACCCGCTCTTTCCAATGACATGTGTTTTGGGTGTGTTGGATGGGTGTGGATGTGTCCAGGGTGGGGC
>JAJLWO010000140.1:0-24347 GCA_030570775.1 Ogataea pignaliae | reverse complement strand
GGTTCTGCAGAAAATGCAAACCATGTCATCGAAGAGAAACATGGTTTGCATCTCTTCGATGACATGGTTTGCATTTTCTGCAGAACCATTCTGGTAAGACGAGTGTGGAGCGGTAAATTCTTGCACGATACCTTTATCTTCACAATATTCTCTCAAAACCTTTGTTCTGAACTCGTTGTCTGTCCTGAGATAACAGATACTTTTATTGTGAATCCTAAATTGATTGTTAAGGACTTTTAAACAATCAATCACTTTCGAAGAAACTTCTTTCCTTGAATCTATGATTTTACCTATCATATACCGGCTTGCCCTATCCTTAAGAACCAATCCATACTGGCCATTGTATGGTCCCATAACATCGGCGACGATCATTTCTCCTACGTCGTAATTGTATTTCAAAGTCTTCTTTTTGCCATGTGCCAACCTAACATTTGTTGCACATGTCTCACATTGAGAAACTATCTTTCTCAATTTACTGCAAATCTACTCACTTCACTACTGGATATTTTTACTAAACGATTTCTCAACTCAGTTAGGAATAGGGAGAACCAGCCAACCATGTATTGACCTGCTACCTATAAAGAGGGTACGTACTTGAAGGTTGGGTTAAATACTTCAAAGATCACAGCACAGCCCTGACTCCTCCCTCCTCTCTGACTTCTCCCGCAGTGAAAAATAATAATAATTATGAGAAAAGTTATTGCACCACTAAAACTGCATCAGGATACCTACCCCAAAGTTTTATTCAATTCAACCTCACACTAATCTCACCGCAACCCATTTTGACCATCTCTTTTAAAGGGATTGAGTGCATTATACTACTACTATTCTTTTCAAATTGATCATTGATCGTCACTTAACCATCAACGAAAATCAATCCTTTCACAATGTCCAACGACGCCTATTCGACCCCGCTTTCCTCCAGATATGCCTCCAAGGAGATGTCCCAGATCTTCTCCCTTAGAAACAGATTCTCAACATGGAGAAAGCTCTGGTACAACCTAGCAATTGCAGAGCAATCCCTCGGTTTGAAAATCATCACGGATGAAGCAATCGAGCAAATGTCAAAACATCTAACCATCACAGATGAAGAGATTGAACTTGCCAAAGTTGAAGAAGCTAAAGTTCGTCATGATGTCATGGCACACGTTCATGTCTTTGGTGAGACATGCCCTGCTGCCTCTGGTATCATCCATCTAGGTGCAACTTCATGCTATGTTACAGATAACGCCGACTTGATCTTCTTGAGGGATGCATACGACGTTTTGATTCCTAAATTGGTCAACGTTATAAAGAGACTTTCCGATTTCGCAATGCAGTACAAGGATATGCCTGTTTTGGGATGGACACATTTCCAACCTGCACAGTTGACCACCGTTGGTAAGAGGGCTACCTTATGGTTGCAAGAGTTACTATGGGATTTGAGAAACATGCAAAGGGCAAGGGATGATTTGGGATTGAGAGGTGTCAAAGGTACCACTGGAACCCAAGGTTCTTTCCTATCGTTGTTCCATGGTGATCATGACAAGGTTGAAGCTCTTGATGATAAAGTTGTTGAATTGTTAGGTTTTGGGTATGCCTATCCATGTACTGGACAGACATACTCTAGAAAGATTGATATTGATGCTTTACATCCATTGTCATCCCTTGGTGCAACCTGTCATAAGATGGCTACCGATATTAGACTCTTGGCTAATTTGAAAGAGATTGAGGAACCATTTGAAAAATCTCAGATTGGATCATCTGCAATGGCCTACAAGAGAAACCCAATGAGATCCGAAAGGGTGTGTTCGTTGTCCAGACATTTGGGTTCGTTGTACCAGGATGCATTCCAGACTGCTTCTGTTCAGTGGTTTGAAAGAACCTTGGATGATAGTGCAATTAGAAGAATCTCCATTCCTGAAGCTTTCCTAACTGCTGATATCTTACTGGCAACATTGTTAAACATCACCTCTGGTCTAGTTGTGTATCCAAAAGTTATCGAAAGAAGAATCATGTCTGAATTGCCGTTCATGGCCACTGAAAATGTCATTATGGCTATGGTGGAAGCCGGTGGTTCAAGACAGGACTGTCATGAGGAGATCAGAGTGTTGTCACATCAAGCCTCCGATGTTGTCAAGCAGCAAGGTGGAGATAACGATTTGATAGAGAGAATCAAGAATACCGAGTATTTCAAGCCTGTTTGGGATCAGTTGGACAAGTTGTTGGATCCATCCACGTTCATTGGTAGAGCTCCTCAACAGACGGAGAAGTTTGTCAAGGTTACCGTTGCTAAAGCCCTTGCTCCATACCAAGAGATGATCAATGAGGAGGAAAGTAAGTTGTCCGTTTGAGAAGCGGATGAATAATATAAAAAAAAAGGTTGTTTCTTGCTTTGTTAGTTTTGATTTATTTCGTTTTGATTCAATCAAGTTGTTGTATTTATTTGATCTTTGGAAGACTGCTTGCCCAGTTTAGGCTCCCATCTGGCACAGACACAGTCCCAGATGCAGCCAGTCTTCTTTACCAGGTAACCAAACTTACCTACCCAGTATAACAAGCTTCGATAAAAAAAATAGAGCTAGCCGTGAGCCGTCAACCGTCAACCGTCAGCCGTGAACATCTGCTACCAATTGAAATAAAAACAGACAGATGCGGTCATTCCAAATTGACGGTCAGTCTTTTGTAGTGTGCCCAAGTTCAGCAGATGGACAGATGAGTAGATATATAGATAGGATATAGCCTACCATGGAAGGCTGCTTTACTCCTCCTTGAATCTCACCGCGCATCCACCAGGGACAGATAGCCCGGTACGCGGTACGCCCACCAAAACCCAGTACAGCCACGGAAATGTTTGGAAAGAACTACGTAAGTGGTGGTGCATATACTTATGTATGGCAGGCAGGCGGAGGTGGATCTTGCAAGAAAAGCCAAGATGGTTTGTAATTTGAATTAATTTGGATTTACATTGTCAATGATCCAAACTGGGTATTTATCTATTATACAGCATCGGATAGTTCAATTGGTGGTTGTGGGTGGTCATCGTTGACGGTATAACTTAAAAGTGTGAGTTAGGTTGGCTCTGTAGAGAGAGACTATATGCGTGTATGTGTATCTGCGGCAACAATCAGAGTAGTCAACCAAAGTTGAATCATTTGAAGTTGTGGATATATATTCTATCACAGCTTCGATTGACTTACGAACGGCCCGTGAACGGTTTGTTTGACTCCTGCTGATTAGGATGGGATGGGATGGGTGGGGGTGATTCAAGTGCAGCTATGCAACAAGTCATGAACTCCATTGTAGAGGTTGCAAGTGTTATTGTCCAGTGAAGAACGGCTTTATTGTGAACGCTTCTTGCTGTCTCTCTTCTTTTCTCTTCTCTACCATGTACAACTACAAACATGATTCCTTTTCTCTTGCCACACTTGCATCTGTGTGGAACCGAAAGGATCAAGTTTCCCGGTGGATCATTGTTCTTTGAAGTCCAATCTGAAAGCAAAGCATCATTCACGCAATCCCCAGCTTATTAGTCAACTGAGATTTTTTTTGCTTCTCCAGATGATTGCAGTAGTAATTGCAAGTCAGCCCTCTAATCGATATATCGATATATCTCCGTCAACATTATTGTTGAGCCTGTGCAATGGTATTCTCTATCTATCAGCACTGGAAGCAACGCAACGGTCAGTGTCTTCGGAGTTGAAAGCAAAAAAACAGCAACGCTCCCTTACTATCCTTACCTGCCTACCATGCACGCACACGCACAAGAGGTCATTCCACCACCTGCAAATTTTTATTTTTATTACTCTTTGGCGGCGGCTGCCCCCTGCAAGCCAAGCGGCTGTGCTGTTTGGCAGTGACAGGCGGTGAACGAGCGCACACCTCTTGTATATATATATGAGTCACCACGGGACCCTCCCTTCCCCTTCCCCTTCCCCCTCTCCTTCCCCACGGCCCCCGTACAGTACAGCCTGTATACCTTCCAGCCTTAACTTTTCCCTCATCCACAAGGTCAAGCTCAGCTACTACTATTTTGACCATCCTTCCTTTGCACCTCCAACCTACCTCTAACCTACCTACATCATCAATCCCCCCCCTCCATTTTACAAACACTCATTCCATCAATTGTCATTCCTAAAATACTCATTAATATATATATATCTTTCCTTCTGTTTCTCAGGATTTCACTTCTAATCGACCATCAATTAGTCACGTTTGATTGTTATTTACACTTACACACACACACACACACACACAATCACAAATAGATACATATATTCATCTACTCTTCATCTCCCCCACACTCCCCAGCAAAAGAGTAATAATCATCATCAACTACACAATCAACAGACAATCCCAACCATCCTCCAACAACAAACCCCCAACAGATAAAAAGAAACAGATAATCATGGCAAGCGTCGAAGACCATTCCTCCTTGCACAAGCTGAGAAAGGACTCTGAAATCCTCTCAAATGCAAACAAGATCCTCGTTGCAAACAGAGGTGAAATCCCAATCAGAATTTTTAGAAGCGCCCATGAATTATCCATGCAAACAGTCGCCATCTATTCCCATGAGGACAGACTCTCAATGCATAGACTTAAAGCAGATGAAGCATACGTCATTGGTACGAGGGGACAATTCTCCCCAGTTCAAGCATACTTGCAAATTGATGAAATCATCAAGATTGCCCATGAGCATGGTGTCTCGATGATTCATCCTGGTTATGGGTTCCTCTCCGAAAACTCAGAATTCGCTAAAAAAGTTGAAGAAAGTGGAATGATTTGGGTTGGTCCATCGCATACCGTTATTGATTCCGTTGGTGATAAGGTTAGTGCCAGAAACTTGGCCATTAGGAACAGCGTTCCAGTTGTTCCTGGTACTGATGGTCCAATCGAAACGGTTGAAGAAGCACAAGACTTTGTCGATAGGTATGGATACCCAGTCATCATTAAAGCTGCCTTTGGTGGTGGTGGTAGAGGTATGAGAGTCGTTAGAGAAGGAGATGATATTGGTGATGCCTTCAGCAGAGCTACTTCCGAAGCCAAATCGTCTTTCGGTAATGGTACCTGTTTCATCGAAAGATTCTTGGACAAGCCAAAGCATATCGAGGTGCAATTGCTTGCCGATAACTATGGTAACGTTATTCACTTGTTTGAAAGAGACTGTTCCGTGCAGAGAAGGCACCAAAAGGTGGTTGAGATTGCTCCTGCAAAGACTCTTCCAGTCAGTGTTAGAGATGCCATCTTGACCGACGCTGTCAAGCTCGCAAAGGATGCCAACTATAGAAACGCAGGTACTGCCGAATTCTTGGTTGATGAACAAAACAGACATTACTTCATCGAAATCAACCCTAGAATTCAAGTGGAACATACCATCACCGAAGAGATCACTGGTGTTGATATTGTTGCTGCCCAGATTCAAATTGCTGCTGGTGCCTCGTTGGAACAGCTAGGTCTACTGCAGGACAAGATCACAACAAGAGGTTTTGCCATCCAGTGTAGAATCACCACTGAAGATCCTTCAAAGAACTTCCAACCTGACACTGGTAAGATCGAAGTGTACAGATCTGCAGGTGGTAATGGTGTCAGATTGGACGGTGGTAACGGTTTTGCAGGTGCCATCATTTCACCGCATTACGATTCCATGCTGGTCAAATGTTCAACGTCTGGTTCAAACTATGAAATTGCAAGAAGAAAGATGATTAGATCCTTGGTTGAATTCAGAATTAGAGGTGTCAAGACAAACATCCCATTCTTGTTGGCCTTGCTAACCCATCCAACATTCATCGGTGGTAACTGTTGGACAACATTCATCGACGATACTCCTTCCTTGTTCGAAATGGTGTCCTCCAAAAACAGAGCACAGAAGCTGTTGTCATACTTGGCAGACCTGTGTGTTAATGGTTCCTCCATCAAAGGTCAAAACGGTGTTCCAAAGTTGAAATCTGAAGCCCAAGTTCCAGCAATTCATGACGTTAATGGTTGGGAAATCGATGTTTCAAGTGAGCCTCCTGAATCCTTCAGACAGTACCTCTTGGAAAATGGCCCAGAACAGTTTGCTAACCAGATAAGAGCCTTTGATGGTTGTATGATCATGGATACCACCTGGAGAGATGCCCATCAGTCCTTACTTGCAACAAGAGTCAGAACAATCGATTTGCTCAACATTGCTCCAACCACAGCACATGCCTTTAGGTACGCCTTTGCATTGGAATGTTGGGGTGGCGCCACGTTTGACGTGTCGATGAGATTCCTCCATGAAGATCCTTGGGAAAGACTGAGAAAGCTAAGAAAGGCAGTTCCTAACATTCCATTCCAGATGTTGCTTAGAGGTGCCAACGGTGTTGCATACTCTTCCTTGCCTGATAATGCCATCGATCACTTTGTCCAGCAGGCTAAGGATGCGGGTGTCGACATCTTTAGAGTGTTTGATGCGTTGAACGATCTCGAACAGTTGAAAGTTGGTGTCGATGCTGTCAAGAAGGCAGGAGGTGTTGTCGAAGCTACCGTTTGTTACTCCGGTGACATGTTGAGACCAGGAAAGAAGTATAACTTGAAGTACTACCTTGAAACCGTTGACAAGATTGTTGAGATGGGTACCCATCTACTAGGTATCAAGGACATGGCAGGTACTTTGAAGCCAGCAGCCGCTAGAATCTTGATCAGCAACATTAGAAAGCGTTACCCTTCACTACCTATCCACGTTCACACGCACGACTCAGCAGGTACTGGTGTCACCACCTACGTTGCCTGTGCATTGGCCGGTGCCGATGTTGTTGACTGTGCAGTCAATTCGATGTCCGGTTTAACTTCACAACCTTCAATGAGCGCCTTCATTGCAGCAATGGACCGTGAGATCAACACTGGTATCAATGAGGAACAGGCAAGAGAGATTGATGCATACTGGGCTGAGATGAGATTGTTATACTCATGCTTCGAGGCTGATTTGAAAGGACCAGATCCTGAGGTTTACAACCATGAGATTCCAGGTGGTCAATTGACCAACCTTTTATTCCAGGCCCAACAGGTTGGTCTAGGTGAGCAGTGGTTGGAGACGAAGAAGGCGTATGAGGCTGCAAATGCTTTATTGGGTGACATTGTCAAGGTTACTCCAACCTCGAAAGTTGTTGGTGACTTGGCCCAATTCATGGTTTCTAATAAGTTGACTTCGGAGGATATTGAAAGATTGGCATCTGAGCTTGACTTCCCAGATTCCGTTCTGGACTTCTTTGAAGGTTTGATGGGTACTCCATACGGTGGATTCCCTGAACCACTTAGAACAAACGTCATCTCTGGAAAGAGAAGAAAGTTGACCTGTAGACCAGGTTTGGAGCTGGCACCATTCGACCTTCCAAAGATTAGGGAGGATTTGAAGTCAAGATTTGGACCAACCATCAACGAATACGACGTTGCATCATACAACATGTACCCAAAGGTTTATGAGACTTACAAGAAGATCCAAGAGAAGTACGGTGACTTGAGCGTCTTGCCAACAAGATTCTTCTTGCAACCACCAGCGTTGAACGAGGAGATCCAGGTTGAGATTGAGAAGGGTAAGACCTTGATCATCAAGGTGATGGCAGTTGGTGATCTTTCTCCACAGACAGGTACGAGGGAGGTGTACTTTGAACTGAATGGTGAGATGAGAAAGGTTACCGTTGATGATAAGAACTCAGCCATTGAAACCATCACTAGACCTAAGGCAGACGCTCACAACCCTAACGAAGTTGGTGCCCCAATGGCCGGTGTTGTGGTTGAAACTAGGGTTCATACCGGTACCGAGGTGAAGAAGGGTGATCCTCTATGTGTCTTGAGTGCCATGAAGATGGAGATGGTTATCTCGGCTCCTGTTTCTGGTAAAGTTGGTGAAATCATCATCAAGGAGAATGACTCTGTCGATGCAGGTGATTTGATCTGTAAGATTGTGAAGGAAGCCTGATTCATCCCCCCTTACGTGTTATGATTTGCAAGCTTTCGATGGTTTTCGATCTTCTCCCTCCTTTCTTTTTTTGTGCGTCACCTTGTTGATACTAATATATCTCATTTTTTCTTCATTCTGACTGTTTTCTGTTTTTACCCTGTTTATTTTAATTGACTGAACCATGTTTTATACTTTGCCGCTTACTTTTCGTATGCTGTACCTTATCTCTCTACTCAATTTGAACTTTTGAATAGTCCCTACTTGATTCCTACAATTTTACACCTAAGAGATTGAATGAAAATCCCTGTAATTTTTTGTGCGATAAAAAGAGCGATAAGCGTTGTAATTCGGGGATAGTTGGCTGAACCTGTAATCCAACATCCTTGACTGTGCTTATTTTTCAAGGCCTCCTGGTTCTCCTCGTACTATTCCCATTGCCGATATTTGAAGAACCTCTTCTTTTTCTTTCCCCACTAGTGGATAAACTTGTAACAGAGGCATTTCCACTCCACTCTTTCTTCTCTTTGACCAACTTGAGGTACTCCTCCGTCAACGTCTCAACCTCCTTCGTCTTCTCATCAACTAGCAAACTGTGCATCGTTGCTCCACTCCATGTCATTCGACTTCCCCCTTCCTGGTCATTGGTATCTCTCTTGCTGAGCAGATCTCTAGTGTGCTTGTTCTGTGAGAGTATCTTGGACCAAATATCGATCAATTCGTTTGAACTTGTCGTTGCGCCACGAATCTCCGTAATATATGTCGTTGACTCCCTAATTGATAAGCTCGTCTGTGATAATGTCTCGTTCAGCTGCGTTAGCCTTTGAAGTTCGGCGGTCAATGCCCTTGTTCTCGCCGTGGGTTGTTCATGGAGCGAGTTACTATGCAGTTCATGTTGTTCTGATGAGGATGGTAGTAGTTGAGAAGATGGCTCCCCGTGGATGACTGGCTCCTGCTGGCGTGCCAATTCTGGCTCCTCAATGGATGTCATTCGAGTCAAAAGTTGTGAATGTGGGTTGCTTCTGGGTCTGATTGATTAATAGGATATTTCAACACTACCTGATACTAGTCAGATGTACGGTAGTAAAAGAGTTGTTATCATTTGATTCATCTCTTTCAAAGCAAGATCATCAATCTGTGCAAGAAGAATGAATGAATCCCAGACCGATCGACGCGTAAGTTGGGACATCTGAAGGCGGTGCATAACTTACAATGAAACATCTCTGCACCAAAGCAAGTGGCTTTAACAAAAAAATATTTTCTTTTTTCTGGTTTCCCTTTGAAAGAGGCATTGAAATTTGTTATCAACTTTGAAGGGAAGTTCAATCTAGAGATTTTAGGTCTGTAACGCTGCTTGAAGTTAGTGAAAATACTCGTATGATATCCAAGGATTGGCATTGACTGTTGTACGAGATTTATTTGCACTGTTTACATCCAACAATGTCCATATCTGACGAAGAGCTTCTCCAGTTCAACGAGCATCAACCTGAGGTTGACGAGATAGACCATGAATTCAGAATCATGCTTCTCACACAGCAGTTCAATCGGAAGGACAATAGTGGTAACAATGAGATAAGTGTGGACCAATCACAGATGGAGGAGAGAATACTGGGTGGTATACAAACTTTCTCCAGGATAAATGAATTCTTTGATGAGTTTGATAAGAATATAGCCTATCCGAATGAACAATTCATCAAGTATGACGTTGGATCAGACGGTATGGTTGTGATAGTTGTCGACAACGATGACCTCAAGTTGAAAGTGCTACAATTTGTGGATGACTATCTGAGCAAATTGGTGAGTGAGGAACCTCAAAAGGGCGGAAATGAGAAGTTTGAAGATGAAAACAACGAGGATGAACTGGATACGGGGAGGTCTTCCAAAAAGCAGAGAAAGTAGGGCTCTAATGGATAGCTACGAATATGCTTTGGACCGTAAGCTAACTTCTTAAACCTTTGCCAAGGAGAGTAAGAGACCATTCTCCCTCTTTCCAACGACGAGGCTACGCATATGCTGTGAAGCTTACCTACTCCTCAGCGAGCAAGACACCCTGTAACGGCACATTCAAACTAATACAAATTGTACATTATTTATTGTTAAACATGACCAACTAAGTTGTCTATAGACTGGTAAAACGACAATCCAGGCCAACATTGTAAAATTAGTTGTTGCTCCCAAAATCAACCTTACGGCCTGCCCGTGCACCTCTGCACGGAGGCCCTCCCCCCACGACTCCAATCTTTTCACCTCCCGCATCAAGAACCTTCAAGCAGAAACACGTCAATATTTATTTATTCAGCATTCAACATTTTACAAGAATAGAGAGCACTTTGATTGTACACATAACAACAGGATACAACTGTGTACTGATACTCTTCAATTGAGTCTGAAATCAACTACTCTGTCACTTTGGCCTCATCAATAGCGGTAGCAAAGTATGGCATCAGGATCACCAGTGGATGAGCAACATCAGAGCCAGCAACAGCAGCTTCCAATCTACACAAACTCCCTTCAAAGGCACGACGAATCCTTCACACTTTCACATTCAAGCTCGAACATATCATCACCAAGGCTGCACTCAGATCAATCACAACAACAACGCTTATTGTCGCCCTCCCCTTCAACACTCACACCGTACGCCAACATGAAAAGATCAGCAGCTGCGTCACCGGGACCTCGTTCGATGGCTGATGAAAAGACCGATGATCATGAATACCAAATGAGTAAAAAAGGGGATGGAAATCTACCCAGATATGACAGGCCAAGGTTTTTCCTTCTTGTACTACTATACCTTATCCAAGGTGTGCCCATTGGTCTTGCCTTTGGCTCAGTTCCTTTCCTTTTGAAGTCTGGAGATTTGTCATACTCCCAAGTTGGTATCTTCACACTCGCCTCATATCCATACTCTTTAAAGTTGCTATGGTCCCCTATTGTCGACTCGATCTTCGTTCAAAGGGTAGGGCGTAGACGGTCTTGGATTATACCTGTGCAGACCGTTTCTGGGTTAACGTTGTTATTCTTGGGTACCATCATTGATGAGTTGATGGATGACTTGAACGAGAATTTGTACACTTTGACGTACACGTTCTTCTTTTTGATCTTGCTTTGTGCAACTCAAGACATCTCTGTTGATGGATGGGCATTGACGATTCTTTCCAAGGAAGCTTTGAGTTATGCTTCCACCGCACAGACTATTGGTTTGAACACCGGTTATTTCATGAGCTTTACCGTGTTTTTGGCATTCAACTCTCCGGAATTTGCCAATTCTTACTTGAGAAAGGTCCCAAGCGAGAATGGTGTTTTGAGTTTAGGACAGTACATGGCATTTTGGGGATGGATGTATTTGATCGTTACTGTTTTCATTGCTGTTTTCATTCCTGAGGACCCTTTGAACCAGGATAAGATCAAGACTGATAACGAGTTCCCAGATATCGAATTGTTGGATTATGAAAGGAGGGATCTTGGATCTGTCAACAATCCAGGACATAGCCATACACCGTATCTCACCACTGCTGTCTCTACAAGGGCTGCGTTAATGGACGTTTACAACAAAATGTGGAACGTTGTTAAGTTACGCAATGTCAAGTTATTCATCATTGTTCATTTGATTTCAAAGATAGCATTCCAAGCGAACGAGGCCGCCACAAATTTGAAATTGTTGGATAAGGGTTTCTCAAGGGAAGATTTAGCGATTACTGTGTTGATCGACTTCCCATTCGAAATTATATTTGGATACTATTCAGCAAGATGGTCCACCGGTGCTGAACCACTAAAGCCATGGATGTACGCATACCTCGGAAGAGTTGCCGCTGCAATGCTTGGTCAAATATTGGTTTGGTTCTTCCCAAAGAGTGGCCAGGTCACAACCAGTTACTTCATGTTTGTCATCTTTCAACACTTGCTAGGTTCTTTTATGTCAACGGTTCAGTTTGTCTCAATATGTGCCTTCCATACCCAGATAGCTGACCCATTGATTGGTGGAACGTATATGACAACGTTGAACACACTTTCAAACTTGGGTGGTCAATGGCCCAAAATCATTGTGCTTTATCTGATTGATAGATTCACCAGTGCCGAATGCCTTCCTTTGGACACTGATCTGGCCACTTCAAAGATTGTTAATCCATTCGTAAACGAGCCTTTCTTCAACTGTTACTCTTCCAACTTGAAATCACAATGTGTTGCCAATGGTGGTACGTGCAAGATAATCGCTGATGGTTATTACAACACAAATCTTTTATGCATTATTCTGGGGCTGACGTTGTACTATGGATGGATCAAAAAAACTGTGGTTCATTTGCAGGGTTTACCTGTTGGGGCCTGGAGGGTTGGGAAACCCATGCCTGTCTGAGAGAGAAGACATGTTAGACTTGTGTTTAGATCTTGAATATTCCTTTGGCATTTGTTTTATAAACGATCGCGAGACTCGCCTCAATTCTTAACGCTGAACCCGCTGAACAGCGCCAGTTATATATTGCAATCGTATAGTCAGGAAAACAGAAGCTGAAAAACAGTAAGTGTATACGGAACCATCCCTCATTATTAATAGCGCTTCTCGTAGAATTATTAGGGTCCCAGAGAAGACAATACAATCGTCAAGTAGCTAAAAAACAAGCCAAACAGCTTCTCTGATAAGGAGTGGAAATAAATGGAGGTCATCAATAACATCCAAAACCATAATGCCAACAACGCCCCCAAAGAAACTAACGGAGTCTCCAATACAAACAGAAGGTAAGACCTATAGTTCAGACTTCCATCAGGACTGTAAAGACGTTTAGCAGATAGAACTTCCCTAAATCTGTTGAACTGCCTTGATAGGTCATCAAGTCTGTAGAAACTAACACACTCAAATATCAAAAACATGGAACTTATGGATAGCAGAAAGATATGGCCTGAAGGATCATGACCACCGTGCCATTTCCCTTGTAGTATCCTACACGTCTTGGAATCAATAGAGTTTGAGAAATAAGACTTGCCCGCTCCTACCGTGTTGTCCGTCAGATCAAAATTATCAAACAAGGCATGCTTTGAAGCAGCACTTATAGGAATATTGTAGCAGCCTCCTCCAGTAAGAACAAATATCTTGTCCATGATGGGTATCCCAAAGCACCATTGGCTGAAGAGCCACCAACAGGCGGTGACGATAATGAACCTCTTGAGACTGCTCAGGATTCGCATATTCTTTTCAGAATTGTTTCTAAATTCAACTGTGAAAAGTACGTTGGCAACTATTAATGCATAAGCAACACATGTCCAAAACCAACCAACCTTGACGAAGAAAACGTTCAGCAAGTTTCGCTTTGATGTGAAGTAGTTATGTGATGATTCTTTTGGTGAGAAGATGATGAACAGTTGGCCTAGAACTATCACAAAAGGGTATATCGAAGCAACCAATAACTTGATTTTTGAAATATGTGTCTTTTGAGATAGAAACGTTAAGTTTGCATCCAGTCTCTTCAAATCATCACCTATCCGATGATTGCTATATGGTGCACCATCATTGGTGGTGGTGGTGGTGGCGTTCAGAGGTATTGCCGGCGACTTTTCGCTGTACTTGTTCATTGTGATCTATTATCTATACTAAAATTCAAATGCTAATATGTAAATATGCTGATGCAATTGGCATCACCAGTGCAAAGCAGATCGTTATATTGCAAGAAGAAGAACAGCAGGAGCAACATCGAGAGCTTTTAAAAAAGATGTGTGCTGTTGTTGCCATCCACCAAAGGGGCCCGCCGCAGGTGCACTCGCTACAACTCTCTCTCTGTGGGGCTGTTGTTGTTGGTTCGTCACCTTTCTTCCATCAGACACCGAAAAACAAGCCTCGATTGGCATGTTTATTCTCTTCAAATGGTCTCCCTTCTACAAGGTTGAAATTCATTGATATCATCCATCGTAACAGCAAAGATATTTGAATTATAAGTATTCTCCACTGTCACAGATTGCTTTGATTATCATTTACCATTTACACAACAGGCCGCGAAAGAATGAACATACCTACGGAGGACTTGCCCACAAGGTGGGAAATTGAGCTTGAGGTAAGTATAAATCCATTGTTTCACTATCACTCATGCTTCTTCAGTGAAGAAATACTAACACAAAAACTATTGATGCTTTCAAAATTGTTAGTTCGTTCAATCATTGGCCAATATGCAATACCTCACCTACTTAGCTCAAACAGGACACTTGGAAGATGAAAAGTTTCTCAATTATCTTGAGTACCTGGAGTACTGGAGGCAACCAGACTATGCCAAACAACTAATGTAAGTATCTTTCGGATTTTTATTCCTCATTCCATGTTGTTTATGAATCATTACTGACTTCCATCCCTTGAAAATTTTATTAGCTACCCAAACTGCCTACACATCTTGACTCTTCTTCGATCCCCTCAATTCAGAAAGGAGATCTCAAAAACAGATGTCAGCTCAATGCTCTACAATGACATGGTGGTAAAGTGGAAAGAGCCTATTGCACAACATCAACAACAACAACAGCAGCAGCAGCAAAAGGAAGTCTCGGAGAATAAAGCTTCCCCTGGTGCTGGTGGAACCACCACTGCACAAACTGCCACTACTACCGACGTTGCTGTCCCTGTTGCTGAAGAGGCTTCCCGTGAAGCTCTGAACGGATCACAAGAGATGAAGAAGCAAAATAGTAGTGTCTCCACAACCAATGGCCAAACATCATCGAAATCAGTTGTTAACGGTACGACGACAATAGCATCAGAGACACCCTCGACTATTCAAACTACAAACCCGGAGATGAAAGGTGATGATGATGCTTCACCAGAGCAAGTTAACAATGAAGATGCCATGGTGATCGATTGAGTAGATCCATTGCTCAAATGATGGTTGAATGGTTGTCAATTGGATGATAATGGTCAGTCTAAAAAATGGTTTAGTGGCCCTAATGGTCGATCAACATCGTCTTGCACAGCCCGTGAAATTCTCTTTTAGCGAGCGTATGTATATATGTATTACATAATAGTGTACGTCATAACATTGGAAGGCTTTGCCGCCTTACGCAACCAGAGCGGCACCGGAGAGGACAACAACCAACAGCTTCATCTCATTTAAAACTAGTTACTATCGGTGTTTATTGCAACACTCAATCCAGTCAGATGGGCAATTGACTTAAAACCATCATCATCCAATCCAAAGAGCAGTAGAGCGATATACTCCTGTCCTTATAAAAAAAAAGACAAAACATCGTACTCGCAATGTCATCGCCAATTCAAATCCAACTCGCCAAAGAGCCAATCTATGATCACTGTTTCTCAGCAGACAGGAAATTTGTCGCTATTACAAAGGGACCAGATGCCGAAATCTACGACCTGTCAATTGCAGGCAAGCCAAAGCTATTAACTACTTTGAAGCATCATGACAAGACAATCACCTCAATTGATATTAACCAACAGGGCAAAATCGTCACCTGTTCTCAGGACCGTAATGCCTTGGTCTGGGAACCATTGAACGATGGAACTGGTGGTTATAAGCCTACTTTGGTGCTATTGAGAATCAATAGGGCAGCAACTATGGTGAGATGGTCACCTTCGGGGACCAAATTTGCAGTTGGTTCTTCAGCGAGGGTTATTGCCGTGTGTTATTTCGAGGCTGAGAATGACTGGTGGATCTCTAAACATATCAAGAAACCGTTGAAATCAACCATCTTATCCTTGGACTGGCATGAGAACGGTGTTTTGCTTGCTTGTGGTTCTACCGATGGTCATGTTAGAGTGTTCTCCACTTTTATCAAGAGTGTTGATGCTAAGCCTTCTCCAACCATTTGGGGTGAGCGACTACCTTTCCAAACGCTATGTTTGGATGCAAACTTGTCCTCGTGGGTTCACGATGTCAAGTTTGATCCTTCCTATCAATTTTTAGGTTGTGTGTCTCATGATTCCTCCATCTCGTTTGTTTATCCTGGTGCAGGTGACCAAGAAGTTGCCGGTCTATTAACGACCAAGACTTCCAACTTGCCTTTCAAATCGTTGTTGTTTGCGTCCTCTACCAAGGCCATTGCTGCAGGTCATGATTGCCATCCGATTGTGTTTGAAGGTGATGCTCAACAAGGTTGGTCCCAAACACACTCAATTGATGATCCTTCAAAGAAGAAGCAAAGCGTCAATGAGAACCAGTCTGCTTTGAACATGTTCAGACAGATGGATTTGAAAGGTTCTAGTGAGATCAAATCAAACAATTTATTAACCATTCATCAGAACGTCATCAATGTCATCAGAGAGTTCCAATCGGATGCTTCAGGGGTTCTAAGGTTCAGTTCCTGTGGTAACGATGGTAAGATTGTCATTTTCGATGTTTGATTTATAACTAAGACTGTTGTTGTTGTCTGAGTTTATATTTTTTTGTATCGTTTAGATATTTGAGGTAGTCGAAGTTTGAATCATTATTACAATTTTGAACAGAACAAGCGAAGTTTTCAATTGGGGTGATAAAGCGAAAATTAGTATACATTAGTTAAACAGGCAGAAGATTTTCAATCAACTCAAATCAGTACTATCAGCGTCCTGCATCGAATAATCCCCACTTGCATTTGGAGCATTCCCACCATCATTGTCCACATCGGCATTGTTAACTACAACTTGATACACACTAGATTTGAACATTGTTGAGATCAAGGAAACTTTAGTCTCCAAAGCTCTCAAATCATCAAGTAAAGCTTTCGTCTTGAATCCCTCGTCTGGAGACTGCGGCTTTCCATTGGCAGTAACGTTCAAATTCAACGACGTTAGTGACGAATCAACCTCTTTGTTCATGTTTAGTAGGTCCTTTTTCAACTGGATTAGATTCAAGGCAACGTTTTGGTATTGCTTTAGTGTCGAAATCTCCAAGGAGCTTAGTTCTGAGGAATACGTGTCGTAGTCTATCGAAAAGAGTTCATCCATGACTGCTTGTTGTGCTGTTTCTCTTGCTGACGCTGCTGCCAAAGCTGCATTCGTAGGATATTGTTGGGTTGTGGAAGATGACATTTCTCAAGATTTGTTCGTCTCTGTTATGATAGAAAGAAAGAAAGAAGGAAACAGTGGTATACAACTTGTATCTTTCCCGATCAAATATAAGACTGACTTTGGTGTGTGTACATATATAGCATATATACAGCCACTCGCGCCGTATCCAGAATACTTTATTCAACACAGGTACATACAACCTTTGGCGCTCGCTCCCTCCACCCTAGACGCTAAAACATTTGGATAGTCGTACCAGCTTAAGATATGATGAAGTAGCACATTATAAAAATAAATTGAACTACCAACATGCGTAAAGTCAGTCAATATTCAAAAAAGAACAAAATGTAAACCTAAAACATAAAACACAGTCCAAATAAGTGGCGATTCACCTCTTGGACTTTCCAAACCGACCTATCTTCTGCTTTCCGAAGTGATGTCCTCCACCACTCTTAAAAGTTGCAGACCCAATACCACCAATGATAGCACCATGCTCGTTCCTGTTGTCCAACTCAGCAACGTCAATATTGACAATGTACGACTTCTTACCCCTACCTTTTACAAACTCATCAGAAGTACTACCAACCTCATCTCTTTCGTTTTCCCGGTTCCCCTCATCAACGGGCAACGAAACCTTGAACTCTGCAGATTCAAAGAATGGTCCTGAATGTTGCTTTTGTACCTTCAACTTGTTTATGATCATCTTGCTTTGTAGCTCCCTAACGAACATAAAATTATTGATGCCCCTTCTATGGAACGTTGATGCGAAACCTTCAGGATGGGTAAATAAAGATGAATCATGCTGTTGTTGTTGTTGTCGGAGTTGGAGTTGGTGCTGTTTGAGATGCTTCTTAGCTGTTCCAAATGGCTCATTTGAGGAAACCAAGTTCTCACCCGCTCTTGACGTTGTCAAGAAATCAAAGAATAGTATCAGCTTTGATTCTCTTCCATTGATATGATTCCGGAAGGAATGAGTCTTAGGGGGTAATTTATGGGGATTAAACAATTTCACAACAAGTTTGAACCTTTTAAAGCCATCGTTTTCAAATTGCAACCTTGCCGATCTGGAGAGACTCTTATCGGCTTCTACATGTGTGATTTCTCCTTGCTTGTTCACGGCATCGTCCATCAATGTGTAGCATTGTGCAATTGGAGTATCGACTGGTAACGATGCAGTATAGACAACATATGGTAACGGTGGTGGGTCTCTTAAGATGACCGTCTTTATGTATCTGTCGATTTTCAAATGAGAGGCCTCTAGATTCAATTTCCTTGAACAATATGGTTGCTTTGGTAAAGATACTTCTAGTTCACCCACAGAAGTTTCCAAAGATGGTGCTAGCTCATTCTGTTCAGTCATGTTACGTGGTTGTAGCATCAAAGAATCGGTAGATCGCTCTTTCTTCGAAAGTGATAGGGCATACATATTCGGATTCACTTTTTCTTTAATATTCATCGCTTTGGCAGCATTGAATTTGTTTCCGTTGAACAGATGAGTTTGAGTTTGGGCTAGGGATCCATCTCTGATAGGTTCTGCAAAGGAGTTGAAATCATTAGGAAGGCTATGACGCTGATGGAGCTGGTGCAGATGCTGCTGTTGATTCAATGTGGCAAGATTAGACTCATTAAAATAATCCCGAAATTCTGTTTGAAAAGTTCTTGCTGCATACGTAGAAAGTGGGTCTGGAGAAGCACCTGATAGCTCTGGACGTTGATAATCTGAAAGCCCTGTGGTACCATCAGCTCCATTTATTGTCCTTAGCTGTGCCATTGCTGGAGCCAAGTTCAATGGTAGCGTAGGCACATAACCAGTGGAATGCGATCTAGAGCTTAACCCTGGTGTTATGCTACTAAAATCTCTACAATTCTCCGTTACTGGGCTTGGAAAGAATCTTGACATTCTATGAGTGGGAGGAGTATCATCAATTCCTCCTTGTGATGGAACCGATGCCCATAATGTTGGCGATGTTTCGGGTGAATTTGTTGTTGTTGCTAACACTGGCGCAACTAATGAGGAAGTTGCGATATCTTGGTGTTTGTATGAACACTGCGTAGACTCCAAAGAAACGTTCGTTTGGAAGGAGGAGGCATGAGGCGTCAAAGCTGTCAACCTCGATCTTGGTGTGTTGGATAATGATGATGATTGCAAAGAGCTCCTGGTAGGCCCTTCAGTTGATGAATTTGAGGAATCTATAAAACTGTGTCGATCAAATCTTGAAAATGAAGGTTGCCTCGTGGTGGACAAAGTGGATGGAGGAGCTGAGGTCATTAGCTCAAATCTGCCTGTGATGGGGTTGAACAATTCTTGCGAGAATTTTTCATCTAAGGACCAGTTCGGATACTGTATAGGGTCACTACTAGGCCTTGATGAGGATGAGAATGGTCCAGCCCTAGAGTTAGGATGATGTGATTCGGAAACAGGAGAATGAAGCTTCTCTGAAAGATGAGGCACAACGTGGGAGGAAGAGGATGAAGGTATTGGAGCAACACTATCATCTCCCCAAAGTTTTCTAGAAAACTCATCATCAAAGGGATCATCAGCCCAGCTGAATGAAGTACCTGACTGTGTAGCAGGATGTATCAGATCGAGAAATTTCGAGGATTCTGCTGATTGGTCGGATCCAAGTTGTTGTTCTTGCCCTTGTGCTTGTGATGGCTCGTCATTTGTTGCAATGAATATAGAAGAGCTCGCACCTTCATCCAGTTGTATCTTGGTAAGATCGGCACCAACGATATCCATAGGTTTGTTGCTAGTTGATGTGTTGTCCTTTTTTGGTAGTTTCTTACTCCAAGGATTCTCAATAGACACTGATGCTACGCCAGTGCTCGATAGGTGGCTCAATTCAAAAGGTGATTTCCTGTTTACACTTAGCATTTTGATTCCCTTCTCCCAATTTGAAGCTTGCAGCTTAGACGATGATCCAATTGAAACTTTTGGTGAACCTGTTGTAGGCGAGTTAGAAGATGAGGAGTTGCCTGTTGAACAATTTTTTAAGTTTGGTCTACCCAACGTTGTAGAAAATGTCTTTTTTGTAGAGTAGGAAGTTATCGATCCACCAAGGGTAGGGGGTGTACAAGAATCTGGAGCTTTTTTGAAAAGACTATTAACCGACTGTGATTTAAACTTAAGTTTAGGAATGGAGACTCCAAGCGACGGGTCATTTTCAATCCCAGTAGTAATACTGTTGTCTGCTGATTCAACAGTATTCATCGGTGGTTGACCTTGGAGGAGCAAAAAACTTAGCGTGGTAGTTTGTCTGCCTGTCCGTGAGAAAATTCAACGGAAAGTTCCAATCTCTTGTAGGTGGCGAATAACAGAACAGAAAGACGACTTGTAACCTCCACAGAAATAAGTAAATTCGATGGCTTTTTGAGAGATTTTCTATTGCAAAATCCAATGATGATTCAATTTCTTTGCTGTAGAACTCTCCTAGCTACCCTTTCACTGAAAAAGAAGGTTCTTCTTCTCCGTCTCCTTTTCCCCAGAGATGTGAGAGCGGGAGGGGTGAAAGAAGGATTGGTGTTGTGTGCCAGCTATACCGACAGAGAAGGATGATGCCCTGTATCGAAGCGATAAAGCTTGTGTTGGCTTTTGTCTAAGTGTTTGCGCGGTTGAATTAAATCGATAGTCTTATTGTAAAAAGAAGAGAAGTGATTCGTTGTTAGCAGGCTACCTGTCTTGTCTTGTCCTCCTTCTTTCCTTTCTACCTCTATCTATCCATGCATCTATGGCTATGGCTATGGGAGTAGCTAATTAGGACTGTTCATTGAGTCGATCGACGTTATCTTCAAGAATAAAGGTATTACGTCATGTTACCCTACTGAGTTGCGTAATTTAAAATTTTAAAAATTGATTCGCTTTATTACATAATCGCTCAGCCAATGAATGGTAAACCACCTGTCCCAATTGATCGGACTGACCACCCACCACAAACTAACCCCTAACTCCTCCTTTGCTGAGTTACACCAACTGTTTGTTTTGATATAAACACACTTGCTCAGTATCTCATCGATTTCCACTAAACACCTATATCGTTTAGGCAAGTATACTATATCAGCAAAAAGTTAAAGACTTATTCGTAAGTACCGTTTTCCACCATACACACACACGTATGCAATTCGTAAAGGCACACTAAAAGGAACGGTTCAGTCCATCAATTGACAACACAGGCACATTAGAACTCCCGCACAATACAACAACGACATTGTCATTCGCCCATATAGCAAGACCGTGCCATCTAAACATGTTGAGTTCATGGGATGTCAGTTCATTCAATGTTTACCTTTCAGATAATACTTTTCAAAAGATTGAACCGCGTCCAGGCAACACTGCTTACCTAATTTCTGGTGTAATAATGAGATGGGGAAATCGAAAAAGAAGGGTCGATCGCTCTAGCAACCTCAACTCCACCACAGTACCGTCTCAGCTACAAGATCAACTAACAACCATCCAACTTAATAAAGGTCAAGAAAACTACACGCCAACTTAACCGACGCTCAACACACGTACCTACCGAATCATGGTTAACAGGAACCAGCACACGGAGGGAGACAACGATGCAGATGCAGTCATCGACCCTTCCTTCCAAAAGATGAAGACCCAGTATAACGCTGAGGTCGAAGCTGCTGCTGCTGCAATCGCCTCAGAAACAGCACGGGATCAATTAGGCCAATCCACAGATTCCAATTCGGCATCCCATCATTCAGACGATAAGGCGAAATCAGCAGGTGATCTACTACAGCTAAACGACTCATTCTCCGACGATATGGATGATGAAGATCCAAACAACATTCAACAGACACACGTTGTGGACGTTGATTTGGACGCTGCCACCGGCTCCGGAGTTGAAGATGCTCAGGATAACGACGATCAAGATGGTGATGGGTACTCGCCTTCTTCCAAGAAGAAAAAAGTTAGCAGAAAGCAAAAGACAAAAGAGGATAGACTCTTCAGTGACTCCAAGAGACTAGAACAGAACAGAATCGCTCAGAAGGCGTTCAGAGACCGCCGTAAGATACAGTACAGGGAGATGGAAGAAAAGACCAAGAAATTCGATGCCATGATGCATCAGATCGAATCCTTGAAAGAAGAGATTGATCAATGGAACAAGTATACCGCATACTTGGAAAAGGAGTTGCTACACTACAAGGGCGTTGATGTCTCACTTGGAAACGGTCTAGGTAGGACGAGGCCACCTGACACCACCGATGAACAGGCAAGACCAACATGGAACTCTTTTCGTAATAAGGACAGTCCCAATTGAGTAGCCCTCAGATTCTGCCTTTTTTGTTTTCAGATTCTTTTGAAGTCCCCTCGTTGTATCGTTGTTTTTTCTTCATTCTCTCTCTCTCTTTTTCTTTCTTTCTCTTTCTTTCTTTGTCTCGTGGTTTTCATGTTTGATTAGCGCCAAACCTTATGTATTGCCTTTGTATTTTTACCCCCAAATTGTTTGTTTATGTTTTGATCGATTAGAGTAGCTTATTGTAGCTGATCATTCTCTCCTTAAACCTTGTCAATCATGGTATTATTCCCGTTGTACATTGAGCTCACATTAGAAAGGGGCTTGCAAGGTGGACGTCACTTGCTTCCTTCCATAGCTGCAGGGTCCAATGGTCACCGTCTGATATGCTGAAAAAGATGTATGGGGTATAATATTCTTCTTTTTTTCAGAAATTAACCTCCCCACTTGTGATCACCAAAGGACACAACCACTTGGTCACCGTTACAAATTGGTTAGTTGGTAAATTTTACCACTATGCAAACTTCAAGGATGAGAAGCCAGACAGAGAGTTCTTGGACGACGCTTTTGGTGATCTACCCGTTATTATCGGTGAGTATACCACCCATAACATCATTGCCAACATTGCGGCTTTGAGAGCCGCAGGTTACAAAGAAAATCATGTTGTCTTTTACGGTGTTGGTGCTTTTCCTCAGGAGTTTGTTGGTTCGTTGCTCTGCACTCGTAAGTGAGTGTCGAACCATCCCAATCCAATGTCTACTGAATACTGGTTGGATGGTGTTCCGTGGCATTCATATTAAACTTACTGTCCATTGACTGAAGAGGGGGTTAATTACAAGAGATTATTGATTCCTCCTGAAACTTTCAAGAAAGCCATTGAAAGATTTGATAATGACGGAAGAATTTGTAAAATCCACGTTTGTGGAAAAGGCTGAGCAAAGTTTGCCCTTGACTGTTTTGAAACCCTTCGTAAGATCAACTCTAACGGACCGAAGCATGAGTTAGCTCATAACATGAAAATTACTGAGCAAAACTTTGCCCGTTTCAAAGGCTTGAACATTACTGCTGAGATGTCAGCAGCGACCTGACATGATCCAAATTTTCAGCCAGGGATCAATCTTGGTTCAGTTTATTCCTTCACCTTGTTCACCATTGGATCGGACTGGGTCTTTGCCCCAGACACTCCAAACATTTTCCCTGGCATTCAAGCATTTATGGAGAACAAGCATGGCTAGTGTTATGTATTTTGATACTAAGGGCCATTCAAGCTACGCCAATCCCCAGTATCACAAATTGTCAGTTGGTGTATTCATGCAAATAACTGTCTCGTTATCCCTTTTTTGTCCAACGTACATCACTACGAAGTAAAGAGATAGGCGCTTTATCGACCGGGCACGGCTGAAGCAGAGGGACATCCGTAGTTAGTCCGGAAATATGCAGCTGAGGGTAAACGCTTCCATGCATAAACGTTTTTTCAAAGTGAAAAGTTTTTTTCGGCTATTCGGTAGCAAGTTTGCCAGATGGCAAGTCAAACCAAACACCGTTTTGGGACCTATCGCCCAGATTCGTTCCTTGCTTCCTCGGCAGTTGTGACTTGCTGCTCTCACTAGCTGCGAATTCCATACGCTATTTTGAGAGGCTAATATCATCATGAACAGAATGATTCAAAAGCTCCTTTTTTACTACTGGTTGGCAAGTAGACGACAGATTTGTAAGAATACACCCAGAAGAATTAGAAGGATTCACACTTTTTTTTTGGGTCTTAGCTATAGAGTGAGACACTCAAAGAGTTTTTGCATTGGATCATGGTGCTAATGTTTCAACAACTGGCACTATATTTTTGTTCTCTATATCTGCCTTTTCTAAGTACTTCTATATTCCTCCTCTTTTTATGTACGAAAGCTTTGCCTTTATTGCTGGAGATTTGTGTCTACAAAACAAAATTTCATTAAATACCCAATCTTTTCATTGGCCAATGGTAGAATGTAGTCCAGCAGACAGACGGTACATGATCTCCACTCAACAATTGTATCATCCTCAGGCGTGAATGTAGGAACATCAGGATTGAAACCAACCTTCTTGGAGAATTCCAAACCTTGTAACAACCTTTCGGGTTTCAACGACAGCAGTCCAAAATCAACAAAGAGTCCACCGTTTCTATACTCTGGTAGTCCAGTCATATAATCGGCATTCAGGACTTCGAAATGGCCGTATTTGGTAAGTGGTAAAAGCAAGGAATATGTCAACC
>JAJLWO010000139.1:0-25130 GCA_030570775.1 Ogataea pignaliae | reverse complement strand
TGCTCTTCCGATCTCGGGGATGGAGAACCTTGATGTATGATGTTATGATCTAGCTATATTACTCTCACTGACGATGATTCTCAGGTAGTAGAATGCTGATGTACTTGTGATTCAGTATCGATATCAATCGTAGCCAATCTTTTGGGATATGAAGAATTCTTAGGAGACTTGAATATCGAACAGTGCTAGCGTCGATGTCACTCAATAGATGATGTCAAGTGCAACGCAACAACCGCTCGCTACCTACCTACCCACGTAAACACATTGTGGTCAACACCAACATTGGTAAGGTGCCCAGGTGAAAAATACACACGCGATTCGATGGAAGTGATCGCTCGAGCGGTGATACGTGTACTCTTTTGGGGCTGGGACTTGGGTGCGAGCGTACAGTAGCCGCTGGCAGTGGAACGAGCGCTGGGATATACATATAGGGTGATGAAAGCATACAGATACAATGATTTTGAAATGGTAAGACAGTAACAAAACAAAAAGACGAAAGCAATATAGAAACAGAGTGAGACAAAGAAAGAGAAAAAAAAGGCACGTAAGCAACGGAAGGAAAGAAGAATTAGAAAGGGCAGGTTGAAGATTGCCTCTCTAGTCTCTTGAGAATAAGAAATATGGATAGCAGTAAACAACAGTACCGTTGAGAATCAATTAAACAATCAATCAGGCATCATCACTTTCCTTGGCAGGAGTTGGGGCATCCCAATCTCCGGTCATTGGAGTCGCACCCCAGTCACTTGTCGGATGATCTCTCTCAATGGTAGCCGCGTCATCAGGCGCCCAAGCGGATCTACCACCAGCACTTGCACCACCATATTCCGTCCTTCCATCATTTGCACCACCACTTGATGAGCCCCATGCAGATCTGGAACCATCAGATAACCCATGCGAACCCCACGATGGCGTTTTTGCACCGCTATTCCATGATGGAGTCTTCCCACCAGCATTCCAGGATGGAGTCTTTCCACCAGCATTCCATGAAGGTGTCTTACCTCCAGCATTCCAGGACGGAGTCTTACCACCGGTTGAACCCCATGCTGGTGTCTTGCTTCCTGGTCCTCCACCGGATGACCAAGCTGGAGTCTTTCCACCACCACCACCAGAAGACCAAGCAGGCGTCTTGCCACCTTCGTGCGAATCTGATGAATGTGCCGGTGTGAATCCTGAGCTTCTTCTAGGAGTAGAATTGCCAAAGGATGGAGCACCTCCTCTTCCGGAATAACCTTCATATCCACCACCAGCACCACCAGCACCACCGCCGTTTCTTCTTGCTCCTCCTCTTGTGGTCTCCAGGAACTGTTCGTAAGGTATAAAGTTTCCAGGCCTGAATTCAAACAATAGATCAGACTTGCTGATCGGGATGATCTTGGCAGGGTTATGCATCTCCACCCTTGCAACTTCACCGTTCGCATCCTTGATGATACCCTTCTTACCCTTGTATGGTCCCTTTCTAACGCTAACATGCTGACTCAACGTCATGTCCCTACCACCAAACTTCGCACTGGCAATTGGTGCCGTTGGAGGTGGCATCAACCTATCAGGATTCATCTTGTTTAAATCTGGAGCTTTAAATGTGGACAAGATGGATCCCTTGTTGGAAACGGTTTGCACGTTGGTAGAGCTAACGACAAAAATACCGGCATTTTCAGCGACAATTTTAGACTGAAGGAAAAGGTACGACCTGTAAATATGAAGAATGTTACCTTGTCTTCTCTCTCCGCTGCTCTCTTTCACGACATCACCAACTTTGATCTCCAATCCATTCTTATCCGTTGTCTTTTCTGTCATCCTGTTGATTTCCAACGTGGACTGGATGGACTTAGGTTCCACCTGCAAGACTCTACCATCAGTGCACAACACGGTAAAGATCTCTTTTTCAGCCTTGATTATGATACCGACAACCTGTGAATTTAGTTGAACCATTTGGTGTAATTCGAACCTACCAATCTGAGAGGAAGTGGTTGAAGAATCTGTGGATTTCTCCAAGTAGTTTGGGAACACCGTGATGTCCTTCTTCGTCTGATCGGAAAGTAGGGTCACCTGGTTATCCTCGATTTTGACAATCAAACCACTCTCATCAGTATGCACACCGTAGATAACGGTAACATGATCACCGGGCAAAAACACCTTCCTTAAGGTTGAAGTTGGGACCTCCACAATGGAGTTGTTAACCCCTGTGTCTTCGTTACCTTCTAGTATCACCCTGGCAATGGTTGCCTCAGGGGCAGATATGACTTTACCCTTCATCTTGGCCTGTTCACCGCTCACTATTTCGACTCTGTCGTCCGGTTGAAACGTTATCGACCTGTCAGAGGTGTCCTTTAGCGAAGAGGCAATGGACTGTAGATCGATACCTTCTGAACCACTTCCTGAGTTGAACAACGTCAATTCGTGCAAGGTCGGCTTTATGTTTTTCGTGTCAATCTGCTGAATCTTGATATCTTTGTAAAAGAAACCATCGATGTATTCCTCATTCCTATAGATGAAGTAACCTCTGTCCCTCTTGGCACCTGTGAGATGTTCAGGATCATATTGGCTTGCCTCAATCTCGGAAAAGAGTCTTTGAGGAGGCCTAAACTTGGAATTAAAAGCAGGACCTCTTCTCTTCGTTGTCGTTTCACCCGTTGTGGAATCAAAGACAGTTTGCGCTGAAGACCTTCCATAGTCAAGCCTTGGAACAAGTTTGACCCTCACTTCTAGATCGTTCTCAGCCAAGTTGTCAACGATACCAAGATCACCCTTGTACTTGCCCGTTTTGATTCTAACGTAAGCGCCCGGCTGCAATTGAATCTCGTTCGACTTACCCGGTCTCAATAGATCAGGGTATTCTTCAATTGGGACCAATATCTTATTGGTAGAGTAAACACCGGGTATACCTTCGACGATGCTGTTGACGGAGTCCATCCTTCTAGCTTCGACGTAAACATAACCCAAGAAGCTGTCTCTTTGAAAGGCACTGTAAACATCTGGAACTTTCTTGTTCATCATTCTTGCGTACAACTGTTTGACAACCTCCTTTTCAATGCCGTTTCTGACCCTGACACCCCAAATGAGTGGGTCATCAACGGATGGAAGTAGCAAACGTTGGGAGACGTTACTTGTCGAACCCATGAACCTTTGAGATGAAGAACGTCCATAACGAGCCTTGAACTGGTCGGCTAAAGCTTGAGCGTCTTGCTCGTCCAGCTTTTCTCTTGATCTGTCCAACTTTCTGTGGAGTCTGTCACTGCTGGCCCCCACTTCTTCTTCGTGGGTGTGATCATCGGCTAAGAATTCTCTTTGCAACATTTCTGCTTCTTCGTCGTCTTCCTCTTCTTCATCGTCGTCGTCAACTTCAGCTTCGACATCTAAAAACTGGTTGCCTCTTCTCTTCTTTCTTTGTCTGACGCCATCGTCTTCATCTTCATCATCGTCGTCATCATCGTCATCATCTTCATCTTCATCTTCATCTACTTCTTCTTCTTCTTCTTCTTCTTCATCGCCCTCGTTGTCTTTGGTTTTGGTTGCTGCAACTTTCTTGGAATTGCTATCACTATCGGTGGTAGAAGGTTGTTTTTGGGAACTAGGTTCAGAACCAGAGACTTCTGAATCTCCTTCAACCTTAAATTCGAGCTCGTCTTCTTTCTTGATCTGACTCATGATGTCAAATACAGGCTTTGTTTGTTAAATATTGAATTCAAGTTGTTGCTATTGAATGCTTATCCTTGTTGCTTGCTGTTGGCTGTGTTTTTCTTATAACTGTTTTATTGCTTACTAATTTCTTTTCGCAATATAGATATCTATCCAGTGTTAGTGCACTAATCGATGATGGATGAATTGATAGATCGATCGATGCAAGGATGGCTTGATTGATGGACAGAGGAAACCAAATGATGGGAGACTGACTAATTTGTGCAGGAAGAGTGTCTAATGTTGCAAGGCAAATAACATAAAGGTGCGTATGTACTAGCAACCTAAGTAATTGTTATTAACTCATGCCTAGAAGAGCATCAATAATGGGTATGGGTATGGGTGATGGGTTGATTGTGGTATGGAAGAAGAAATTGATAGAAGGTGAACAAAGTACAATATGTGAGTGGTGCTCAGTCAGTAGTCTCTACTACGACTACTACTATTACTGGAGCGAGCGAGTGTGTAGGTGGTAAAGACTGTTATGTTGATCGATCTCGGTAGTGATGGTGATCAAATTTGCACGGGCGAGCATAAGCATTCTCTACCTCATTCTATTCACTGCTGTAACACTAACAATTGATACGTAAATATAGACATATTATACAGTAGCTGCATTTGTTATATCGTTGGACTTTTCAAAAAGTATTTGAACCTACAATAAACAGTTTTTACTTACACTTAGCGTAGTTGTTGAATAGAGACTCGCCAGGTATACGAGCATAGCTACTTTTATCAGTCTAGCCAAGCTCTCTTGTCAGCCAATAGTATTATGGTTAGACATCCAGTATATGTTTTTTATTCTTTATGTGTAGTTATTATGTACAAGTCATTAATCCATAAGAGCAACCACCAAACCTGCTTCAGATGTAGCCTCTAATACTAAGAAGCAAATGCAAAAAAACCTTGGTTCACCTTTTCTTCATCCAGTTGAAAGCGCCCCTAGTGAAATCTAAAGGCTTTGGCTGTTCACCTTTCCTCTTTCTTGATTCTGTAAATAGTACATGTCTTTGTACAACAGGATCGTATCTGATCTGCTTCAACTCCTTGGTACCTCTAGCCACCACAAATGACTTTTGAAAGCCAGTTTTTGCACTTGAAACCAGATGAATAATGGTAGTTCTTGCCTTAGCTTCTGTTGGTAATTGGGTTGCATTCAGATTGAGTGATGTTAGTATACGTTCTGGTGCATTGTTCTGTTTGCACTTATCTTTCGATAAAGAATATGTTGGGATAGAGGTTGGAATGAACTGGTGATCCTTGATACTTACTAGCCATTTTTTCTGGATGATGGTGATGTTTAGTCTTAGTAAATTTCAATGATTCCAAAGAAGAAACATAACCCTACAGAGATTAGATTAGTTAAGTGTGGTGCCTATGAAAAGAGGATGATGTCAGGAAGGATCAACCAACCAACTTAAGTGGAAATTGAAACATTTCTTTCTCGCTGATAAAAAGTGGCAGTTTGCAGCAGCTCATACACCCGTGCACCCTTGTAACTTACTTTGTTCTCCTATCAGATACAAGCCCCAGCTTTTGTTGAGAGGAGCTCAAGACAAGGTCCTTCTTTTGCTTCTTTCCTTCTTTTTTTCAACCTTTCACTCCAAAGATCGACTAGAAATACATTGCACTCAAAAGACTCTTGTGTGAGACGACTCAATTGCATTAGACGGTATCTATCTAGCAGGCAGGCTATTACAGCCCGTTTATCACACCATGTTTAAGCTGGAAGATCTGAACCCTCTTTTCCAATCCCCTTCCTTTTTGACAGGTTCAACGCCGATGAATCCTCATCGCGGATCATCAATCATAAATATACCATTAAATCAGCACCAACAACAGCAACAACAACCGCAACAGCAGCATCATCAACAACAACAGCAGCAACAACAATCTGAGAATTACCTTTCTTTGGATGAAAGGAGTTTGACGTTAACAAACTATTACAAATTTGCTACGATTAGCAAGATCAACTGCTACCTATATCAATTCCAAGAAAATTCTCCACAAACATCATTGACCCCTTCTTCTGGTTCTGAGCAGCAAAAGGATTCCAAGAACAAAAACACTACTTCTGCTTCGATCCAGCATCAGCATACCCTAACGCATAATCAGGAGGACAGGTCGACTCTACATCAAATCCATACATGTGATACTACTTTAAAGGCTAAATTGGCGACTGAATACGGGATCAAGGACATTATAACACTCGTTGCAAAGAAAGAAATTTGTGTTTTTCAATTGGAAACGGATGACTCAGGAATTAACAGCGATGTGGGGTTTAACCAGTTGAAAGATGCAATCGACAATATAATAAACGACATGAAGATTGGTTTGAAACTTGTCTCGGCCAGCAGGTTTGATGCCGGGACGGTATTTAAGCAACAACAGCAACAGCAGCAACAACAGCAACAACCAACAAAACCAATTGGAATCATATATGTGAGTTTTTTGCGAGCGGTGAAAAAGTACATCATGTGGAAGTTGACTGAGGATCATAAACTTCACAATTACTCTGTGGAGATACTTCCGTTTGGGACCCAACTAATATCATCTCCGGCATGTCAAAATCCCCTTGAAGAAGACACCGATAATCTTACAACCAGATCCTCGACGGTATCAAGTGATATATCGACGAAACACTCAATCGAGTACGGACCGTACTCGGTGCTAAAGTTGAATCCTTCTTTGAACATGAAGAATGACCTCATGGTCAATATTTCCACTTCAAAGTCCCTGGCTTTATATAGATTATCGACATTCTTGAAGCTATATTCGTTTCTCGACCGGAAAGACTTTGTCATCTATCTGTGTCCATCCGGTGTGCGCTGTGCATGTGCAATAAAGAACTCTTTAGGGCTCTCGGTAACTGACGAGGCACCTATCAATTACGAAAGGCTGATCAAACTGCTAAGAGAGCATCAGAACATAACCTTGCCATTTTTCAATGATAACCCAATCAGGCAGGTGAACACCAAATGGATTAAACTCATACCAAATTTGAATCACATGAATGGACTAACGCCAAACATATCAAACTTCTTGGATTCATTCATACCTAACACCAAGTACATCATGTGGCCAGTTGAGCTATGCTTCATTCAGTTTTCCTCAGACGTCGATGTCGACTTCATGCTGAACCCAACGTTTCCATCTTCAGGATCTGGAACGGTATCTGGGAAAGTTGATACGGGAGCGAAAACGCCCTCTGCATCCCCAGCGTACTCGCCCAAACCTGCTTCCACAGCCCCAACATCAGTATCTCTGACTGATCAGGAAGACGACATGGAGATTGAAGACCCATTGGGCCTAATCGAAGACCTGATTGATTTATGCGAAGAGTTAGACTTGGAAAAGTCAAAGCTTGAGACGGAGCTAGAAGGACAGCAACTGCAGCATAGTGATAGTGAAAGTAATCTTGGCCGTGAGAGTCATCCACCAAGCGAAAACCAGGCTATGGAGGACAATCTAAAGGAGAGAACCGCAGATACAAGCATGGACGATTGGTTGAACGATCGTCCCTTGGAACATTCGCCAACTAAGGACAATACTTTACAGGAAATGACAACCGAAGTGTCTTCAGAATCTAAGGTAGGTATTAAGGCTACCGATAAGTCGATTGAAGAGGGAAATGAGCCAGCAATACTGGAAATAAGGGAACCGGAGAACAACATTGAAGAGAAAGTTGAAGACCAGAACGACGATGACTGGGATGAGCTATTTGGGGATGATAGCGACAATGCTGATGATGAAGACGATGGCAACAGTGATGAAGTGGAGATGGCAGACGAAAATGACACTGCTGGTGACATCAGTATCGCAAACTTGCAAAATGATACTGGCAGCACGGACTCCACGAAGGCCAGTTCATTTGCCACAGTCAAGCCAGACACCAAAAGTTTTCCAAAGCAAGATGAAAATTTAACCAAAGAGGGGAACTCAGCACTATCAGAATCAGGTTTATCCACTTCAAAGGAACTGACTCCACCATCCACCGTAGTGGAAGCACCAGGTCCCGCAACATCTCTATACGAGGACCCTGGTGCTCCGTCTCCAATACCATTCCAGATATTTGCCTCCATCAGTCCAGAATCACAAAACGCGTCAAATGTGACGATCAGTAACGCTTCTGAAACTCCAAAGGACAAGAAAATGTCAATATTTGCACCACTAAATTTCAACCCTTTGATTGAGAAAGACATTGACAGCAAGTACTCTAACGGTGGGAAGTTTTTCGTCAAGGGGAACTCTGCCACTATAGAATCACCAAGTATAGTTGCCTCCAAGGTCTCGGATTCTATTTGCAGTGCAACAACTCCAACCTTTTGGAGAACCAGCATAGTATCAAAAAGGAAGTTGGATGATGGTGATCGTGGAAGTGAGGGCGCATTTTCATCGGACAGCGATGATGATGACGATATAAGTGATGATTATGGGAGCAATGGAGATGACGATGATGATGATGATGATGATAATGATAATGCACGCAACGTCAATGAAGATGACGAAAAAGGTGAACTCACAAACAGCGACAAAGACGTGGATAACCTGGCTTTGGAAAGACAAGCCTACGAAACCTCAGGACTGGGGCTAGGCATCATAGCAAACGGCAGCCAAGGCCTTAGTGGACCACTCTCTACCGCTGGAAGTACAACGACGAACAGTGGGCTTCTGTCAGCATCAGCAATATCAATGACCCCGACCATCTCTTCAGCTGTCCTAAATCCATTACCTTTATCTTCCTCTCCAATCACAACATCAACTACAATGAACTCCAACGAGATTCAAAACTGGCTCTTTTGGATACTGAGGGGGCCCCCAACGTGCACAATACCAACTCGTTTCTTGTCGAAGAGTAACCCCAAGATATCCAAGTTGAAAATTTCTTCTATTTTACCTCTGTTACAAGAATTGATTTTGTTTTCCCCAGTTGACTTCAATGAGAAGGACTCCAGCCTGGCGACATGGAGTCGAGAATCACCTACGATGTTGGACAGCAATGTTGAATCTGTCTTGAGTAGGATTTTTCCCGGCCTAAGCAAGATGAAATTATATGAATTACTGGAGTGCAACAAGCCTTTGGAGAACTACAAGCCTTTTGAATGCCTCTTTCACTCCTCACTAGAATCTTATGGGCTCAAAAACAAAAAGGAAAGAGAAAGTGACTCAGCAGATGTTTTGCAGCAGAAACAGCAACAAGGAGAAACGTCTCAAGATGATCCTTTGTCGCAGCAACAGTCACAATCACAATCACAACAACCAACTCCTTTGACTGATACCCACCAGCGTGCATTGCCTCAAGTTCAGCTCAAGTTTGAATTTGACGATCCAAGCTTTGCCACGACGTCACCATTGATGACCATTAACTCCACCCAGCCAGAAATGGACTCAATTGGTGCCTCTGCTGCGTCAGCTGTTGGAAGTGGCACTACCAGTAACAACAACAACAATAATAATAGTTCAAGATTGACGCAGGCTCCTATGAACACAAATGGTAGTGGAGGATCCTTGACAAATAGAGCCATTGCTGACAGTATCTCACCGAACGCATTATTTAGGTTACCTACAACCGTCATCAAATCCAAAAGGTTAGGTCAGGAAATCAAGATCAATCAAGAAAGCTTGGACTTTTGGAAAATACTCAATTTGGAGCCTTTGAAGGGAGGAAAGGACTTCAGAGTGATCTTCATCACTCCCAAGTATCTTGATTACGTTACAAAGAAATCACACGATCTTCTCTCGTCAATCAAAGAGAGCTATAAAAGCTGCAAATTGGGTACCATAAGTGAGATTCAGGTAAAAAATGGGGACGAGAACGTTGATGGTTTGATTGAAATTGAAGCTAAAAACGAATCTGAATTCTGGAAAAATGCAAGCATCAAATTGGAAGGGTTAGTTAATGATTTACAGACAGAACATCTTGCAAGCAGCGATTTAAGCAAGCTTCCCTTGTTGATCTTGTTTGGAACTCCATTCACCGGTTTGGGGTCGATGATAAAGATGAGTTCTATTATAGCGCAATTCAATGCAATGTTGTCCGAAAAAGTTGTGGAACAAGAAAAGGTGACGCTTGAGGAAGACAAACGAAAAAAGAAGAGGAAATCTGTCGTTCAGAACAAGATCACATTTTCTATACCAGTCTTCCATAAAGCTATTCCAACGGAGTTTTACTTCAACATACATGGAAACTTTGCCGTTTACTCCAACCAGAAAATTATGGAATTAGCTCTAAATCTCTACAATCTTTGCCCAAATGGTGGCGAATCATTGGCAAGTGCTAGACATTTCTCTAGTGGAGCCAATGGAAAGAAAGCCATTGTGCGTCAATTCAAAGATAGGGATTCATTTTTTACTGTTTCCAAAGATATTCCAAAGAAGGTTTTCTTCATGCTGACCAAGACACCGATAGCCAAGAATTTGATCAATGATGAACTGTTCTTGCATGTCTGCTACGAGAGGTCCATTGACAAGAACTGGTGTGCGGCAAGTTGGACCGACCAATATGGCTCTATCAATTACGTTAGATCGTGGCACATCAATTCGGACTCTCAGTCGTTCAAGACTTTTGAGGATGTTTCAAATGAGATCATGGAGATTACCGTGGATTATACGAGTTGCCACAATGGTAAATCCTATGTGATTTTGACAAGACTGAACAACATGATTCCGGACGATGAGTTGACCGAATGGAAACGTTTGTCAATGAAGAACAACAAACTCACTTTGATCGTGTTGACTGTGGAACTGAAATCATCAACCTTGATACTGTCGAACCAAAATTCTGATGGGCACACTATCAATGCGAACCAAGGAGCCTACTCTAACAATCCATCGTATTCAACTCTATCAGCTAAGAAGGATGACACCAAAGAGTTCTATTCATCGAGATACAGCATTAACTCGAACAACTCACAGATGGCGACTCCTAACAACCCCAACAACAGTAATAGCAATGCTTTCAACGGTAACGCATATCCAAGTGCTTCATTACAGCCTGGTGGTACTCAGACTAGGATGGAATCCCCAGAGATGAACAATACAATGCAGACTCCATCGTACGATTTGATCACGTCACCTCTGGATCAACATAGTTATTCGAGTCATATAGGAGGTTCTCAAAACCATACGCATCACTCTACACATTTCTCTACGAATCCGTTGTATCCATCGCAGAATGATTTCAACAATCCTCATAATCAAGTGTTGGTTGATGTGGCAGGGGAGGCATATGGTATAATCCTAGAAATCTCACAACCGTTATCCAACCAACCCATCAGAATGCCACTTAGAACAGCGTTTTTGGTTTCTAGTAACCTGTCGGTTTCTTTGGAGATCAATTTGTTGTCATGCCAGGCTGGAATCAACTCGATAGAGTTGTTGAAAAGTTTGATTCGACAATTCAAAAACTTGAGCATTGTGACCAAGTACTACGGACTCTCTTGCGAAGGTGATGGTAGTGCGAAAAGGGGTTGTGGAGATGGAGTTACTCCATGGCATATCTTGGCCGTGAGGAAGATGTTGGATAGTTTGGTCCATATTAGAGTCGAATGATATCTGTAGTAACGCATCTAAATCGACAATGCATGAATATACATATACTTATTTTATGAGAAGAAAGACTCAGTTAGCTTAGTCGTATAAACGAAAAGAGATAGTTGAACACTCCAGTAAAAACTCCAGCGTCTAATGATCTTAATATCATATATAGGAAATCTTGAAGGCCATGCGTAGGGTATCCTTCAACTTGGTGAGCAACCATATCAAAAACTGTCTGAGCTGGCTCTTCTTCCTGGATATGGATAGAAACAGAGAGATGAGAAAGATTAAAAACACACCAGGCTTGATCAAGCTGTTATACAGGTTATCATCCAGCTGAGAGAGGTAGCTTTTGAAAAATGCAACTATTGAAGTGGAGTGATCATGAGTGGTAGATGTGGATGATTTCTCGTCTTGTTTCAGGGTGTTTCTTGCCTTTGGTTTTGACTTCTTCTTCTTCTCAACCGGCTTCTTAAGAGGTTTTCTCTTGGCTGATTGTTCGCTTTTGAAGGTAGACCAGTCTGGGTCTTGACTATGCTGCTGTTGCTGATGTTGCTGTGGCTGCTGCTGCTGTTGTTGTTTTTCCGTCTCCTGCAATCTTTCTGACTTTGAGTTTCGCACCACTGCGTCCAGATCTTCCAAATATGCTTCCACTCTACTGTCGTCCGTTATGAACAACTTTCTTATTGTGTCTTTCGCCTTGGGTATCTCATCGAGCTTGGTCAATACATGTAGTAAATAGAACTCCACTATCTTAAGCTTCGCGGGGTCGAAGTTGGGTGGTGATCCAACGTTTGGTTCCTTGGTTGCTTTTTCGGGTGCTAGTTCTAAGCCTTCACCATTTGGAAGGATGTAGTTCTCAAAGAGATATTTTTCAATCTGTGTTTTCAAGGTTTCCAAAGGGTATCCATTGGAAAGCTCGATTATGAAGCACATTAGAGTAAGTTCGGGGTCAACCAGCGAATAGTCATTGGAACAAATCTGAATAACTTGATCAAATAGTAATCCATCCATGAACATTTCATTGATTGTGGTCAGTTGATGTTCCTTGTTCTTCCCGGAGAGTATCGAGAATGATCTATTGGTGTTTTCTGACAATGCTTCCAGAGGGTCTAGGTTGTGGGATTCCTTAAGGATTAAGTCTATCAATGATAGATAAAGCTTGTACATCTTTGTGATTAGTTCATCATTAATTTCACCAGCATGATTTACTTTTCCACCTTGAGACTTGTAATGGACAACCTCGCTGATCATCATAGAGGTTATATCCCAAGCACGCGAAAAGTTTCTGTTGAGGTACTGTTTGATTGCTAGTTGGTAGTTGTTTTTGAATCTGGTCTGAACGCTAATATCAACAGGGAAGTAGGAGCTTGCCGAAGTCGGCGTTGCATTCGAAGGCAATGGTAAATCAGCATAACCATTAAAGCCCTTCGCTGTTCCTATTGTTGCCAAATCTTTTGGAGAGTTTGGAGTCGATTGAACGTTGCCATTTGCCAAGTAGCCGTTGGCGTTCGTGCCAGTAGTACTAGCAGCACTGGAGCTGTTCCCGTTCAAAGCAATTTGAGACATCTCTTTCCACTATGATATCTATCCACAATGACTAAAATCAGAGAAGGCTGTACGGTGTCTTTGTGTTTGTTTGTGTTGATATATTTGATGTTTAATCTCTGGGGTGCCAAAGTATCAATCTCAAAGTCGGTCAACTCACTGAAAATGGAAGTGTGTAGTCTATAGATATGATATGACATGTATGGATAGACTCAGTGTGGCTGAGTGTGGCACAGGGCGATAAGCAGCATTGATGCACTGCCACCTGCACAGCCTTGGATGTTTTGCTTGTGATTTTTCACTTGCGAATGATGATGGTCAAGAAAGAGATGGATAGAGAACACCACTCACTTCCCATCTTGTTTGGGTTCTCGACAGATATACTTAGCTTGCGTATATGTTTCAATAAATACCATTCAAGACTTCAGACAAAAAAAAAAAAATTAAAAAAAAAAATTAAAAGAAAAAAATGGGTTCAAAACTAAAGGACCTAATTGACTGGGCAACGGCAGAAGGCGCCGTTATTAGTAACAGCATCTCCTTTACCCATGTCAGCGATGCAAAGGGTTACTCATGTGTGGTGAAAAATCAACTTGCATCAGAAAGGGAGAAGTCAAATCTCATCAAGGTTCCAAAGAACCTCTTTTTGACGCCTGAAATATCAGCAGCAGTTTTTGCAAACAGAATTGCAAAGGTGAAATCGCGCAACGAGTCACTTCAACTGCTCCTGGCCAAGCTCAAGTTTGATGATGAGCCCACCAAGCTTGGGGAAATCAATCTTTCCCAGAAATTCAAACCATATATTGATATTTTACCTTCAAACGGTAAAACGCTGCGTACACCATTCTACTGGAGTCAAGAAGAAATAAACTTGTTAAAGGGGACAGACGCTGGAATCATATTACCGCGCAAATTCAGTGCGATACTGGAAGAATGGAAAGAAACTGTCTCACAATTGGAGCCAAGAACGGATCAAATCACACTTGATCTTGAGTTTTATAATGAGTATCATCAAGGCTCTCAAAAGGGTGATGATCTCACGAAATACCTATCCTCCAGCGAGTTATCATGGACCAGTTTTGCCGCCTATCTCTGGTCATACTCAATTTTGACTGCAAGGGCATTCCCCTACTTTTTGGTTGACAAAAAGGCCAGCCTTAGCCAGGGTTTTCTGCTCCCAATTGTTGACTTGCTAAACCATGAAAATGCTAGGAAGGTTAGGTGGTCCTATAAAGATGAATTATTCAGTTTCAGCACATTGGACCAATGTTCTAACATGAAAGAAGGTGAAGAAGTTTACAACAACTATGGTGATAAGAGCAACATTGACTTACTGTTTGGTTATGGATTTGTCTTGGGGAACAACGACTTTGACTCGACAACGATAACTCTGAAGGTGGACGATGAAACAATTAAAGGTGCCAAGGAATTTGGTGTAAAGTTGCCTGAAGGTGCGAACAGCCAAGGCGTTAACTTTGAAATTAATAAAGAAAGCATTCTTCCAGAATCATTGATTAAATTCTTCGCTTTTTTGGTTCGATTGAGTAGTGAGCATGGCCAGTATACTCTCAGAATGAAACTAGAAGCATTGGCTCAACTAAGAAGCATATTCAACTCCAAACTATTATCATTGAAAAGTTCAAGCGTTGAACCAACAACCAGCTTATCTCCAGCGGTTCTACAAGTTGTGAAAACGTATAAGGCTACCCAAAGACTACTATTCCAAAGTGCCATTGACGAAACTAATAAATTTGAGAAAGTTTTATTGAAACAGCATAGACCATTGTCTTTCAAATCCGTTCTTAAAGAGGACAAATCATTTGCGAATTCCCTACTTGAGATTTTTGGTACGAATAACTATGAAGAACTCAATAAGAAGAATATGCTAAGCCAGTGCGTTCTTTTATACCTCATTAGAGTATATAACAGAGAACAGTACAAGAAGTACATGGACGACTCTACCCACGAGCGCATCTTGCCTGATTACATATACCAGCAGTTCCAGGACGTGAAAAACAAGATTCAAATCACCAAAGAAGATGTGCTTGAGTATAAGGACCTTTACAACAGCTTGTTCCCGGAGCTAAGCAAACAAGTTCCTGCAGTTTATGGCAAAGGTGATTGGAGCCCCAAGATGTTTATTGTTGCTGGTACCGTTTCTGATAGATTAGTCTACACTAGACTCACTAGCGGAGAGGTGTACATGCTTAACAAGGTCTGTGTTTAGTGATAATCTATCTGTATTACAATCTTGTACATAATTTATATAGGTCACATTATAATTGATATTAGCATACAGTAGAAGCTTGGTGGTGTTTTGTCTCTAGTTAAACTAACTATAGAACAGCAGCTCATGGAGAGCGTGTATCAAGGGTTTCTCGAGATTTGAGAAGACGGAACCGAGTTGGCACACCGTTTGAATGCTATATAGCTTTTTAATTTTGCTAGTATTTTTCCCCAATTAACTCGCTAGCAATTAACTCAAATGCGCGATATACAAGTTTTATAGACTCATACCCGTAGCAGAGGTTATAGTTTTATGATGGTATCTTATAAACGAGAATGTACACAGATGGAGACTCGATTTGGCATTGTGCTCCCATTTCTATTGCGGTGCAAAGGTGTACAATTTTAAGTGTATCCAACATATGGAGTGAGTGAGTGAGTGAGTGAGAGAGCATCGAATGTAAGAGTAGTACGGTACTGCACAGTAAAGACGACCTTAGTCGATGGAACACAAAAGACTGTTTGTGTTTTGATTGCTTCCTTGATTCATATTCACGAATTCCATGCTTATCTAAGCACTGCAAGCTCGCATCCATAAAAGCTGCAAAAATGGCACCAAATACCACAGTAAGCGCTAACATTGCAAAGATCCCATCGTCTCACACGCTATGGTCTCCAAACGACACGGTGAGGGATGCTGGTGAAGTACTAGGTATAACGGCACATCAATTACCGGAAGAAGTTGCCAAGAACCTAGCAATGGATGTGGAATACCGTATTCATGAGATTTTGGAGCAAGCACTGAAGTACATGAGACACGGAAAGCGCAAAACGTTGACCGTTCAAGACATTGACCGGGCGATGAAAGTGCTAAACTTAGAGCCTTTGTACGGTTACGATGTTTCAAGACCGCTGGTATTCAAAGAGGCAATGGTTGGACCAGGTCAGACTTTATATTACATTGATGATGAGGATGTTGAGTTTGAAAAGATTATCAATCAACCACTTCCTAAAGTCCCAAGGTTCACATCTTTTACTGCTCATTGGTTGGCAATTGAAGGTGTGCAGCCTACCATTCCACAAAACCCAAATCCATCAGAGATTAGACAGCTTCCTCCTAACCAGAGAGGATCCATGGAGAACATGCTAAGTTTGAACAATGATGACTTGACATTAACAACAAACTCGTCCACAGGGTTAACAACTGCAGAACAAACATCTCAGGCTTCAAAGAAGGACCTAGAGGTGAAACCACTTGTCAAGCATATGCTATCTAAAGAGCTACAGCTATTTTTTGATAAAGCCGTCGCTGCCTTACTGGATGACGCTGACGAACATCTCAGAGCAGCCGCACTTGAATCTTTGGAATCCGATCCAGGTCTTCATCAATTGGTCCCATATTTCATCCAGTTCATTGCTGAAACCATAACGCACAACCTGAAAAACATAGACCTGCTGACTACCATGCTCATGTCAATTTACTCTCTACTGAGCAACAAGTCGCTTTTCTTGGACCCATACATTCACGCATTGATGCCGTGCATCTTAACCTTGCTATTAGCCAAAAGCATTGGACCATCACAGGGAACCAAGGAGGAACTATCCAGGCACTTCAAGATCCGAGAACTATCTTCTTCCCTACTACAGAGAATAATAAATGAGTACGGTTCATCATATACAACTTTGAAGCCTAGGATCACAAGAACCTTGTTAAGAGCATTTTTGAGCAATACCACCAAGAGTTCCATCGGAACTCAATTTGGTGCCATCAAAGGTATGAAGTCACTAGGTACGGAAGTGATTAGAATAATAATGGTTGGAAACTTGAAAAACTGGTCTAATGTAGTTCTGGATGGTTTAGCCAGCAATTCCAGTGATAGCAGCTCAGATGAGGACAACGAAAACTACAACATTCTTTTGGACAACCTCATTGACTGCTTGAGTGTCTTGAAAGAGGATGGAAAGCTTGTCGTGACGGATGCCACCACTGACAAGATGGATGTGGATTATGGAAACGCCGAAGAGGACGGAAATGTGTCTGTTGAACTGAAGGCCAAACTGATCGATAGAGTCGGCCAGAGAGTGGCAGAAAGGATTTTGAAGGAGAAGGATGCTCTCGACATTTGTAACGGTATTTTCTTTGGTGAGTTGTGATGATATATGCAAATTCTTATATTTTTGGGCGAAAAATGTGTAATAAAAACACTAAAATGATCATTATTGAAAATGAAGGCGAGAGAAAAGGTTAAAAAACACAAAATGAAAACGGGAGCTGGAAATACAATTGGCAGACCAACGGAGAGACTTGCTTTGAACAGTCAACATTAAACAAACGACAGTTTCCTGTTGGGTACGTTACCGCCTTTACGGCGTAAAACGGATTTTGCGGCATCATCATTCGCACCCTTTCCTTCGTCAATATCATTATCGCCAGCACCAGTATCACTCCCAATCTCAAAAAAGGGTGAGGATTGTGGTCCCACATATGCACCTGGCTTCAAAGGAGACACAACAGAACCACCACCTTGATTGGATGCGTTGTCAACTGAGGTGGAGCCTGGCAGTGGTATTTGGCCCTCGATCCGACTCGAGCTTCTTCCCTTTCTGTAAGGTGGCATTTGGCTATTACTCAATGATATCGCTGAAGGGTACTCACCCACAGCACGTGTTGGCTCTCTCGAATTTGGTCTTTGAGAACGCATTTCCGCAGCCTGTTTGTGATGTTTCAAAGGTGATGAATACTGTACTGCACTTCCTCTCACCTCATCATGTGGACGTGGAGGAGTTGGAGAAATATGCATTGTTTGCGGATCTAAAACTCGACCTGGGTGCCTGATAGGAGATGACTCTATGGTTTCAGGTATGCTTTTGTTAAAAAGTGGTACTGCTTCTCGTGCTGGCGGCACCAGCTGTGCTTGCTTTATTGGGGAAGACTCGATAATCATCTCATTCATGTTCCTGACAGCATCATATGTCTTCATTACTTCCGGGCTCGAATAAATCTGTAGTTCACACCTGGTATTGTTGTTGGAAGGGCGAAAAGCTGCTTGATTCCTCACATTTGACGATGCTCTTGCGGAGTGGCCACTCTCCGATGCATCTTGATGGAGATATTGTACAGTTGCATTCGACCTTGTCTTTAATGGAGTTGCCTGAATCTGAAGAAGCGGCACTTCTGTCTCCAGTTGGGGAACTTCTGCCATCTTGGTAGCAGTCGAGGCGGAACTTCCCGATGCACCCAGCTTCCTCTTTCTCCGTTGCGTGAAAATGGCCGTGTCGACACCCAGCAACTTTGTAGGTTGCTGCTGCTGCTGCTGTGGTTGAGTTTGAGCTGAAGACTCTGGCTGAGAGGTTGCAAACGGTTGTTGCAACTCAGTCTGTGCTAGAGTTAAGTTGAGCGACTGTTGAGAGAACGAAGTACTGCTGATCATGTCAAAAGTTTTCTTTGAAAAGTCTTGCCGTGATGAACCAATTGAAGAGGTGCTTCTTTTCGGCTTCAACTCTGACAAATCAATTGAGCTGTTGCTTCTCATTCCACCAACGATAGAAGAGCTTCTTGATAAACCTGAAACGGCACCATTCTCACCTTCTTTACTGTGAGAATCGTTGCTCTCTGCACGCTTTCGTCTCTTATTATGCCTTTCTTTCTCAGAAACTGATGGACCCTTCGATTTGTTGACTAACTCTTTCAAAAGTTTCAAATGAGTCTTTTGAAAAAAAGGAATGACAGCGCTCGTTAAAAATACATATGCTGAAGCATTATCCTTTGCCGACACACCCATGATGGCATCCCAAACGCAAAGCTTGTCAAACAAAGCTTTGACATTAGTTTCCAATGTGGATTTACTCACCGTTCTACTTTCACTGCCAGTTTCCGTTGTCTTTCTCAAGTCGGTTGTGAATTGAAGGTTTGACGGCACGGCGGTACCAATTAAAGTTGGAATCAGCCTTTTCTTACGTCCAACCAGTCTTGCCCTCTTGGGCGGCTTCTTGAGCGGCCTCTTGGCAAGAGGAACCTCATTTTCTTCATAAGTGTCAGTGTCAGTGTCAGACTTCATCAGCTTCAAAAGTTCCAAGCTTAGCAGTATCTGTAATTTTGCTTCCCTTATCTTCAAGTTCATAAAAACTGCATGGAGCTGTTCTTTCCCTGTTATGGATTTGAAACAGCTTTCAACAAACGCTTTTCTGTGTTCCAGCTCTATTGGATCTATGAGATTCTTTTCACTCAACAGAGTCGCAACTGATACATCTTCTTGAAAGTTGTGGATCCTATTCCTCTCGTCAAAATCGTTCGTTGAATGTATTATGTATTTCCCCAAAGTCTCCTTGACCAACGGTGTGTTTGAATGTGATAGTATGTAAACTCTCGGAAGAGCTGTCTTTGTAAAAAACTGCAGAGGAATGGTGTTTTTGTACAAGGTGATGAAGTACCTTTCCGCAAGAAACTCATGAGGGTCAACATCTGTCAATTTTGTTGGTGACTCCTCTGACAAGGATTTCACCAATGATGGAGGAGGTTTCATCGAAAATGAATCTAGAAGATGGGACTTTATACCATTATCGTACATTACTGGTCGGTGTTGGGAGACAGCTTGAAGAAAATCGTGCCTGGCAAAGATCGATTTCATTGGGGAGAGTTCAAATTGAGGTGGCGGCCCTACCAGCTCTTTCTCGTGTTTCTGTATGTTGGCCAAAGCACAGCTTTGAATGTTCATCACCATCCAAACGGAAGAGTCAAGAGTGGGTATCACGATTGCAAGTTTCGGTTTGGTTATAGTGACACCAGTATCCTCATCGTTTTGCAATTGTGCATAGTAACCTATAAAAGTTTCCAGCTCGATGGGAGATCGTAACAGTTGCAACGTGGCACTGTCCGGTAGGATCTCAAACGAGCCTTCACTAACTATCTTCCTATGGTCTATATTCTTGGTCGTCAGGAACGATAAAAATCTCACATTGAGCTCGATCCTTTTTGTCTTGATCCCCAACTGATGAACCTTGAAGCTGGAACACGGAAGCGGATAATAATGCTTAGGCGTCGGTGACTTCAAGATAGCATTGTCCATCTGTTGTATTCCAAAAATGCTATTTTGCGTCTTGCTTTTGAAAAAAGGGTTGTTCTGTGCCACCATAACGTTAAAAGCTTTGCCTTATTTATGCTTCTAGACACTCAGCTTCCAGTGAGTTTGCGTTGATAAGAGCCTCATTCCAGTATCCGAGTTGACGCGTGCCGAAACAGGGGCGCGTGGCACATGAGTGAAAAATACGACGCATTCATTCACTACTACTACTTTGCACCTCGCCAAACATGGAATTTCTGTCAAGACCCTGGACCCCGCTGAGCAGCTGATGTTGTCTTTCTGGTAAATAAATAATACTGTATTAATCTTGTCGAAACAACCGCTATATAGATACATAATATACATGAACGGGCAAAAGTGCATGATTCAAAGTTTTGCCTTGGCAAAGAGAGAAAGAAAAACCTCCAGGCAAAAACAAAAATTGAACAAATAAAAACTATAGTGTAACAATAACGAATTTCTAAAAAAAGCATGAATAAAAGAAGGACAAAGTGTAATGGTTAACACCAGCATTTCAATAGTACTTGAAGAATTTATAAGGATTGGCTCCACTTGTAGGATATGACGACTCTCTGTCGCTCATATTGGGCAATTGTTGCTGTGAAGGATTGGGCGTGCCTCTACTGCTTCCACTATCTGTTCCATTGCCCGTTGGGAAGTTGGGCAAAGACCCCCCACTCTCATGATCATTGTTCATGGAATGAGCGCCGTTGTTTCCTCTATGATGCGACGGTGGTGCGTAGATGGTGGATCCAGATCCCGGTGTCATTAGTGACGGCAGATAGGCGGTATTTTGGCCGTACGGTGCGTTATGACGAGACGTTGATCCATTGGTTGCCGAGTCGGCTCTTGGTTGCTGCTGCTGGTGTTGCATTGGATGATTATGAGAGGCCAGCTGAGTCAAGAAATGCGCCATTTGGGTCATCTGTGTAGATGGGCTGTTTATGGACTGCTGCTGCTGCTGCTGCTGCTGTTGCTGCTCCTGCTCCTGTTGAGGTGATGATTGGGAATGTGTATTCTGTTGTGATTGCGGCGGGTGAGGTATTGGCATCAATGAAGATGGCGGTGCTGTTCCTTCTAGGGCAGTTTGCGAATGTGGTTGTGGTTGTGTTTGCGAAGATGGGAAATGTTGAGGAGAAAAGTGTTGCGGTGGCATGTATGCCGGCGGAGATTGTTGTTGGTGTGAATGTGGCAGGTACTGTTGAGGTGGAGCTTTGCCCTGTTGTCCCGAATGATTGAGGGAAAATTGTGGTGACATTTGGTAGTGATGTTGGTATGTTTGGCTTTGCTGCATCATAGCATCAGGTTGTTGCTGTGGGCGTTGTGGTGAAAGGAAGGGTTCTTCGTCCTCGTGGACAAAGTCTGGTGTTTGGAAATCGGGTTTCCAAGATGGGTTCATCAACCATAGACTGACGGGGAGTTCCGAGTTGTTGTTGGTGTCATCATTCCCTTCAACGTTGTTGTTGTTGTTGGTGTTGGTGTTGTTACCGTTGTTGTTGTAACTGCTGCCATGGTCAAGGGTGGCCACGTTAAAATTGTTCATGTTAATCTTAGGAAGTGGTGTTTTCGATTCGGAAAAGACATTGATGGTGAAGAGTTTATCAAAGTTGATGCCCAGCGAGTCCATACTTTTCAACTTTGATGACTTAGATTCTTTGTACTCGAGGCCAGACTCATCACCTCCACCTCCAAGCTTAATCTTGACAATTGAAGGAGCAGAAAGGGGTTGATTTTTGGTATCTTCCTCTATAACAGAGGTGTTTCTATAACCTGGTTTTGGCAAGATGACATTGTTGGTATTGACAAGCATTGTATTTTTCGACTTTGTTGAATCATTGACACCCTTATCAACGATCGAATCAATCAAGATATGCTTCCTCTTTTCATCGTTATAAATCTGGTTGAAGATAAACCACATCGGATAAACGGTTGGCCATTTGTCAATGGACAGTTCCCAAATCTTCAAAGTACTCAGAAAGAACTGCTTTGAGATGCGTCTAATCTGTTCATCTTTATTCATTAGATGGTACAGCATGATGATCGTTGGAGAATACAACGTGTTGTGTGAAATCAGCGAGATATGAAGGATCAACCCTCGGTCAACTATATTGTCGCACATTAGCTTCACCATTTGGGCAGCCTGGAAAGAGATGGCCCAAGAAGGATACTCATCGGCAATGTTCCTATGGATGTTCGCCTTATGCAGTAGAACCAACAATGTGTAATATTGCGATGTCAAGATGGCAGAAAGAACCGACTGTGTTGATCCATCATCGAGTCTAAATTTCAAGTGGTATGGAAGCTGGGATAACCATTTGATCATCAGAAGATCGCACTGCTTTGCCAATGGGAGTATCGATTTCCCTTTATCCATGAGTTTGTTCATCTTGCTCTGTTCGTTAACAACGTTGCTCACCAACTCTGCAAACTTGATGAAATTGATGAAATAATCAATCTCCAAGTTGGACATGTCTGAATCGTACAAGTCTGATTCAGTAAGCATTTCAACGTCACAATCATCAAGAGAAACCATGAATGGTTTGCCAAACCCCAAGCCGATCAACTTATCCTTGATGAACAACAACCACCATAATCTTCTATACGTTTGTTTTTCATAGTGTGTCAAATATTTGTCTGCATCCATGTTACGGTGCAATCCAAACTGTTGGGCATATCCAATGGCAATCTTTGTCCAATAGTAGTCATTTTTGGAAGACATTGAGAAATTTTCATAGTTCCAACAGAAACAAAGCAAGGATTGAATCAATGCAATAGGTTCGGATTCAACAGACATATCGTACAACATCTTGGCACGTTTAAATAGGACCCTGCATGTCTTGTCCAACCTTTCCAACTCTTCCTTTGAAGACCCTGCCTCATCGGAATGTCTTGCACCTGCGTACAAGACGGCGAAAAGTAGTAGCAAAGAAGGAGGATTTCGTAGGTCCTTGTACTCTTGCAAGAATCTCTTCTTGTTGATGATTGGGAATTGAGGATTTAGTATCTCAAAGAAGTTGTTGAAATATTTGGTACATGATGCTTCATCGGGAAGTGTAAAGCAACCGTACATGTTCAACACTTCGAAATCAAATTCGTCCAACGTGTAAGCTCTCAACCTTTTTGCACGTTTGTTTTCAACAACTAATTCGTCGATTATTTCGTTCATGAATGGTGCCGAGTTGTTTGATATCAAGTATCCCTTTCTTATCAAGGATTCCAAGTTTTCTTTCAAGACAACGTTGGGATCGAGTTTGATGACGCTCAAATGGGAGAGTTCTGCCTGGTAGTTTGGCAGAAGAGAGTATGCTGGTGATTGGCATGATGATGTAGGAAGATCCATAGTTGGCACTCGTACTGGTACTGGTACTGTTGTTGATGTTGGCGTTGGTATGGCAGCAGCAGCTGCTGCTGATGTTGCTGACGAAAGGTTTGCCTTCACTCTTTTGTGATTGTTATTGGAGTATTGGGTTGAAGAAGGAGAAAAAGAAGAAGGGTATGTTGGTGCTGTTTCAGAGTTTAAGTTGAGAGCAGGAGGTGGTTCCTTTTTCGTTCTAGGCACAGGTGCTGCCTGTTGAGGTGTGATGGTGCCATTGCGTTCCAGCTTGTCCCTTTTCGAAGCTCTCTTTTTCCTTTCGTAGAGTAAACATTCGGTACCAAAGTCTTTACAGTTAGAGCATGGCTCACCTGGTTCTTTTAAAGAAACGTCACATTTGACTGTTGATGAATTGTTGTTTGGACTTTTGAGTTAGTAAAAAAATTGATTGTACACATAAAAGTGGATGTGGGAATTGGGATTGTTTATCTGATACTACTACTTACCTTTTCTATCGTGGCACACAATGCAAGCTCTGGCTGCTCTTAATCTTCTCCTTTTTGTTGATGTTTCAATGTCTTTTGTTGGTCTTTGTTTGAGTTGGTGATTTGAATCTAGTGTTGCTATTTGCCGAGGAGTATGAGTCTGATCGATAGTATATGACGTATCTAGCAAAGACTGTTGCATTTTGTTGTAAGATTCCACCAATTGAGAGATAATGTCACAGACTAAATAGAAAACCTTTGTTCTACTTTTGTAAATGTTGCTGCTGTTGTTGTTGTTGTTGCTTTATGTCTGTCAGGTAGAGGAGACATATGTCTAGCCTCGGCACGATTTGAATTTTTCAGTATACACAGGGTGTTTGAGGGCTCTGTGGATAAAGTTGCTCGTTTGTTATATATATATATATATATGTATATGTTGTATATATATACATACAAATACAATCGATTATTTTACCAGATGAGCAACAGCTATAAATGAGCAACTTTAGAAAGGATGAAACAAATGATCATGAGATGATACCCAAGCAAGACAAGAACAATAACAATAAGAAAGGTGAATGTTTGAAGATGATGATGATTGATTATATAGAGAAACGGCGGATAGAATAGGGTTCAGAGGGTGGGAAAAAAAATCTTCCCGAATGGCCGGCACGCGGCAGGGCAGGGCAGGGGAGAAGGGGGGAGGAAGGAGAGAGAGCGCACGGGAGACGGCCCCCACGGCAGACGGCAGACTCACCACTTACTTTTTTACTTTACTTACCCGACTGACTGACTGACTGACTCCTGTTGGGTCTGACTGTCTGATGATGGTTGATGGATGATGGTTGATGGGTCGGTCTGCAGTCTGGTGGGTGGGTTAGTTTGGGCCTTGTGCTGAAGAGAGGGGGATAGAGAGAGATAGACGCGACGCTGGTGTGGACTGGGGCTTTACATAAATATATATCAACGGTCGAACAAGAAGAAAGACACAACACAGTACAACACAAACGAATCGGTCTGTATGGTAACTGATATAGCAATAGTCTGTCTATTAGTCAATAAAAGCAATGGGTCACTCGATGGATTATCTCTCTCTCCAATTGGTGCAATTCTTCTAAGGATCCACTTTTGACAAACCCAGCGGCTAAGGCTGTGTCTCTTCATGGCTGTGTCTCTTCATGGCTAATACCACTTTCCAATACTTTGCAAATCCCGCCAACTCCGTTAAACCATTGTCCACCACTACCTACAGCAACAATAGACCAT
>JAJLWO010000138.1:0-25268 GCA_030570775.1 Ogataea pignaliae | reverse complement strand
ACAGACTAGAGCATCTCAGGCTCTCGTTCCACTGGGCCAGACGCTAGTTGGCTCACGCTTTTGTTTTGCTTTCCTTTTCTGCTGCTGCTGATTCCTTCTTGCCAACTTCCAACGAAGACACACATATTGATCTCATTGTATCCAACGAACAACCAACGGGCCAACAAAACAAATCCATTTTCACTGCCAACCATGACAACAACAATACCACACATTTAATCGAGCAGTTCTTAAGTATGATGTCTGGGGAGCATCCATAATTACAGAACTAACTCATCAAATAGTGCACGAACAAAGACGCGGCATATACTATGGCTGAAGTATCCTGTCAAATCGTCGTTCATGGTTCATGGCTCGTGGCTTATGCAAAGCAAATCCTTGCTGGCTGGTTGGTTTCTAACTCAAAGACGCTTGATTCCAATTGTAAACTGAGGTGGAAACTCCAAGACTAGATGGGGACTGGTCTGCACGCTGATGGCTGATCTGGTTTGGGTTGCACGGGTAGGCGGGTTGATGATCATGAGGAGCATTCGTGTTGATTCTTTTGATGGCTCTTGGCTGGGTGTGACGACGTTTGTGGGGGATGCAATTTTCTTTTGGGAGGGGGGAAATTGCAGACTTAAGAAAACGGACACCACTCGGCTCTAGAGTACGTTCATTGATGATCACGAGTGTGAACCATGTTGTCGACATGAGCACCGTGTCCAATCTGGATAAGTTGAGGTTGTGCGAGGAGTTTCCAACGAGGGGAGCTGTATTGGCTGAATGGGCGTCATTGTTGATGGGTATGCAAAGTGGTTATATTGATTTCAATTATGGTTCATTCTCTATATATAGTTATAAAAATATAATAAGGTGCTTCTTTTCATTGTGGAACGCATATTAGGTGGAGTAGGCTAGTGTAGAGTCAATGTGATTAACCTTAATTTCAATTGTAGGAGGAAAGAGCAGAGGAAGGTTCAAGATCATAACTTTGTAGGACAACTTCCAAACCGATCCCATGTGGCTCGTTGAATGATGCATCCCGTGGAGATATATCACTTCAGCAGCTTTCAAGAAAGAAACCACGAATATGAACTCTAGTTAGATTCAAACGGTGGTAATATATGGACGCTCGGCGAGCCGCACGTTGACGGTTGAACTAGTTCGAAAAGCAAAAAAAATCCATAAAATTTTATTCTTTCTTGAGCCTGGCAAAGTAACCGATAGAACACCAGAGCTCATCTGATATAACGTCAGTTGTCCCATTCAGAGAAAACCCCATTTTGATCTTTATAGCACCACCCACTTGCCTTGTTGACTAGATGCTCTTTAGGCGCATACTCAAGACACCAGTTATCATTCCAAGATCGAAGCTCTCGCTACTAAATCCTCACAAACTTTTATTTGCAAAACACCTCACAAACATGGCAATATCAGCAACATCTAGTACTTCATCCCCGCCTACAACTACAACAACTGAAGCAAAGCCAGTAATGAAACTCACAGGAAGACAGCTGTACGAGTCAATAGGCAGTCCAACTAAGATCGTTGCTCCAATGGTTGACGGTTCTGAACTTGCATGGCGTATTATCTCCAGAAAGTACGGAGCAGAACTATGTTATTCTCCCATGATACATTCTCGTTTGTTTGCAACCGATGAGAAGTACAGGAGAAACATATTCGGTCCAATGGATGGCCAGCAGGATTTGGATCGTCCTTTGATAGTTCAATTCTGTGCAAACGATCCAGAATATTTATTGAGTGCTGCCAAGCACCTCATGGGCCGTTGCGATGCCATAGATATTAACTTTGGTTGTCCTCAAGGAATTGCAAAGAGGGGGCATTACGGTGCCTTTTTGATGGACGATTGGGATTTGGTTTCATCTCTGATTGGCAAGTTGCATAAGGAGTTGCATATTCCCGTGACGGCGAAAATCAGAGTCTTCGACGATTGGAAGAAGAGTTTGGAATATGCAAAGGTTTGTTTGAACGCTGGAGCCCAATTTTTGACCGTTCACGGTAGAACGAGGGATATGAAGGGTCAGATGACTGGATTTTCCAACTGGGAATTGGTTAGATATTTGAGAGACAACTTGCCTGAAGGGACGGTGTTTTTCTCCAACGGGAACATCTTGTATCCTGATGATGTGGAAAGATGCATCAAGGAGGTGACTTGTGATGCCGTGATGTCTGCGGAGGGTAATTTGTGCAACCCTGGTGTGTTTTGGAGCAAGACGGATGACATCGACAGACAATTTCCAAGAGTTGATAGGTTTGTGAGAGAGTATTTTGAGATTGCTAAGAAGTGTGAAGGAGGAGAATCCAAAAGATGCTTTAAGACTCACTTGTTCAAATGCTTGAAGGACTTTCTACCTATTCAAACTGACATCAGAACGGAGATTGCCAAGATACATAAGAACTGCACCTGGGATGAGGTAGAGAAGGTTATAATACTGATGGAAGAGACTGTGGAAAAGATATTTACAACCACAGAGAACATCCAAGAGTTGGACACCGTAAAAGTTGGAGAAAAGGAGGCATGGGGTGGTCATTACAGACAGGTTCCCTACTGGAGGCTACAACCTCATTTCAGGAAGGTTGATGGTGTGGATGGGAAGGAGGTTATCAAGAAGTCATTAAAGGCTGTCGCCGAAAATGTTGACAGCCATAAAAACGGTAAGAGGAAAGCTGAAGAAGGGTTGGACAAAGGGACTCATACAGAGGTGAAAAAGATTTCCACCTGATTAGACTGTAAATTTTCCATTACTTGTATAATGATTCTAAAGCTGAATGAACATATTCGTTAGAAAATCTATGCGATTGTTGACCGTACCGGAATAGAAGTAAAATAAGGAAGAGTTGTTCAGTGTTCAGTGTTCAATGCTCAGTGCTCAGCGCTCAGTGCTACCATTGGCAGATGTGTGTGCTAAGGAGAGAAACGCATCGCTCGAAAAGACGATGTCGCACACATCAGAGAGTGAAAAACTCTGTTGTGTACAATTGATCTTCTCGTGGATGATCAACGCTGTCAAGGCTCACAAAACCCCAGTTTACAATTTCCCTGACACCCACTCAAGATTCATCAGTTACAGTAGGCAAGAATGCTATCAAGAAGGCTAGTAATAGCTGCAAGACAGCGTCGGTCATTCTCAACGTCTGCTTCTTGCTTAGACTCTCTCAAACTTTCTGGTTCCATAGCCAAATTGTTGCAATCGTATGAGATAGAGCCATCTCCCTCACAATTTACGCATGATGCTTCAGAGCCATTGATTGCACACTTGAAAAGAAGAGGCTTGATTGAAAACGTCATCAATGAGAATGAGCTTGTCAATGATATACAGTCGAGAAAGATAGGTCTCTACTGTGGGGCTGACCCAACAGCCAAGTCTCTACATCTGGGCAACCTTCTTCCACTAATGATTCTGCTTCATTTCAATCTCAGAGGCCATAATGTGACAGCATTGGTTGGTGGTGCTACAGGAGCCGTTGGAGATCCATCAGGCAGGTCCACCGAGAGAGACGTCATGGCTACAGATGTTAGACTGAATAACGTTCAGAGAATATCATCCCAACTTAGCGGCTTTTTCAAGAATGGTTTAGAATATGCCCTATCGAGAAATCCCACCATAAACATGGAAGAAGTTGGAACTCAAGATTTTGCGGATAACTATTCATGGTGGAAAGATATTGGAATGCTTGAGTTCTTGAGCAGCTTTGGAAGCTTTATAAGGGTCAACCAAATGCTGGCGCGAGACTCGGTGAAGAGCCGTTTGGGTAGCGAACAAGGATTGGGCTTCAACGAATTCACATATCAGATTTTACAGGCATATGACTTTTATCATTTGAATGAAAACTGCAATGTGGACATGCAGGTTGGAGGAAACGATCAGTATGGTAACATTGTTGCTGGAGTTGATCTCATATCAAGACTGAGAAAACACAAGCGATCCAAGCTTGAAAAGAGCATATACGGGTTAACAGTTCCTCTATTGAAAACAGCGAATGGTGTGAAGTTTGGTAAGAGCGCTGGAAATGCAATCTTTATCAATAAAGAGTTGACATCATCTTTTAATATCTACCAGTTTATGTTCAACACTGCTGATATTGATGTTAAACGATTTTTATACAGTTTCTCTCTGCTTCCAACGTCTTTGATAGATGCCATCTTAGAAAGGCACGAGGCAGATAAGAAACAGAGAATAGCTCAGAGGATTTTGGCCGTGGAAATGTGCGATTTGATCCACGGTGAAGGGGAAGGATACAGCAACTATATATTGAGTGAATTGCTATATGGCAAGAAGGCTTCTGTCAAAGATTTTTCAAGTGAAGAAATCTTGAAGTCGTTCAAGTTGCAAAATATGACTACTCCTATATCACAAAGCCATCTGTTGGAAACAAGCGTTGGTGAAATACTAGTAGAAGTACTAGGTGGTTCTAGTTCGAAATCTGAGATCAAGCGAATGTTCAAAAGTGGTGCTGTTTCCTGCAATGAAATCAAGTTCAAGTCTTTTGATGACAGAATCGACCCATCTGTTCACATGCTCAGTGAGCAGCTGCTTTTACTGAAAACTGGCAAACAGTTCCACGCAGTTGAGCTCATAAAATAATGTCTTTTGGTCACCTGTACATAATTTTTGCATTGTAACAACTCTTTTTTCTTGATAGCTCAATCAAATAGACTATAATTATAGACATCTTGAAATCATGTGTATCCTGGCCTCGTTCTATCATTTTCTTTGTTGACCTACGATACACGAGAGAAAGTTACCTAATCTCTTTAGAGACTGACTGCAGATGCTTTCCGATTGAAGAAGTGCCATAATACTGATATGGCAATTAACTTCCAAATGTGCCCTGACATAACGGTTGAGTATTATTGCAAATACAGTTAGACGCCGGCTGAAGCAAGCGTTTGAACCAACGGCAAAAAGTTAGCCATAAGAACAGTTAGGCTAAATCAAGAGATGTATTATCGATGATGTCGTTGAAGCGTTCATAAAAATTGCGTAAAGAGAGTCTTTTTGTAAAAATTAAAACAGTAAACCTTTGATGAATCAAGAGAGTGTTTGCGCGATTGTACTCAATACTGAATGTCCCTAACCACTTCCCTTGCTATGTCTGAATAGTTTCATACTGATCCAAGATATGACACACCAGATCCAGATAATGACAAAATTCAAGAAGAACGAGTACATGTAGTAGTTGTCAATTATTTCCTGTCCTTCTCCATCCAATACCAGTCTCTGCTTAGTTATGGATTTGGATAGAATGGCATCCTTACCTAGAATGAATTCCCAGAAGTTGAAGATGTAACCGAAACTAACAAAGAATATTAACAAGGTCACACCAATGATGATATATCCATAAAGTTCCAAGTTTAAATGAAGGTTATTCGAACCGAGTTCGTATGCATGACTAGTGTCAAATCTGGAGTAATTGTCTTCTTTGTCATCTTCGGATGAGCTGACGGTAGCTATCGTCGGCACCTCATCCTTGTAATGTATTGAATGGGTGTTGCGATGTTTCACCCTCTTGGGGGGTCTGTAGCTATATATAGTCTCGGAGGATTGTGATATCACTACAGGCACTGCAGCAGGCATTCCATGAATATCTGAGCCACTTTCAACTAAATATTGTGTGATTTAGCCCTCAATAGATGAGGACAAGGTGAATTTGGAGTGTCCTGTAAGGTTAGGCTTCCTATGCCGAAGAGATCCTAACTGTTTTTTTTTCCCCAAATGGTCAATTTTGATGCAAAAAAATCTATAGCTCGGGACAGCTTCTATCCGCTGAGCAAACGTCAAATACTGATTGAGATTTCCAAATGTCTAATGGTTGGTAGACAAGTAACAGTTACAACAACAAGCTCTCTTCTTCAAGGCCCCTTTCTTCTTCTTCTTCTTCTTCGTCTTGGCCTCATCATCTGCAACGTTGGTCCTCATAGCAGGATAAATGTCTGCACAGCCTGTTTTATGACTACTCTCTTGGATGAATGGATGAATGGATGGACTGGTTTAATTATTCTTCTCTTTTTGTTTCCCCACGTTTGAACGATAACAAATGGTTTGGGATACATGTAGACTAAGACGAGATTCCATTTCGGTTTCTCAATACCAACCATCTAGCATTTGTGAATTCATTGTGAGTTATTACACTATGTCAAACTCCACATCAACCATCTCCATGCGTGAGGCTACGCAGGTGATTAAGACCAAGTATGCGAGCTATAAGAGAAAAGAGATCAACCAGTTGTTAGGAAGACTCTCAAATGATTCCAAGACGAGAAATATGATGAACAGCCACCCATTTGCGAAACGATTGATCGGTCTATGTCATTCAATGGACAAGTACAATATTGCAGAGTATCAAAGCGCAGCGCTTGACGTGATTCTAGAGTCGCCAGTTTATACGCGATTGGACGACGAGAAAGAGCTACATGGAGCAGACGGATTGGATTACACAGATTATTTGGTGAAGGAACTGTTAAGGTGGTACAAGGAAGATTTCTTCAAATGGGTCAACAAGGCAGACTGCAGCCAGTGTGGCAACTCCGAGCAGGATAGTATGACAACCTTGCAACCAGTCAGAGGCTACACGAGGGAGCATATTGAGGGCCAAGCTTCTACTGTTGAAAAATACAAGTGTGAAAAGTGTGGAGCTGTGACTGAGTTTGCCAGATACAATAATCCAGCCAAGTTGTTGAACTACAGGAAAGGAAGATGCGGAGAATTCAACAGCTGTTTCATTTTGCTCTTAAAATCGCTAGGCTTGAACGTTAGGTATGTATGGAACTTGGAGGATCATGTGTGGTGTGAGTTTTACTCAAACAGCCTGAAAAGATGGGTTCACCTGGATTCGTGCGAGAATTCATTTGATAATCCAATGCTTTATAGCAAAGGCTGGGGTAAAAAAATGTCATATGTGTTTGCCATACATGAGAGATACATCGTCGACATCACAGACAAATACGTTGATCCTGCTCCGAATCGAACGTTGCCAAGGGATAAAATCACAGAGACAGATCTGACGAAGGCGCTGGCATTCATCAACTTAAACAAGTTCAAAAGAATAAAGGATGACGATGAGCTGCTTAACACCTTGGCTGAATTTGTGAACGACTACAGGGATAGAAAGGCACTCATAGCGATCGAAACCTCTGCATCCGTGGACAATTTGCTTCCTAGACAAAGTGGTTCGACTGAATGGACCGAACAGAGAGGTGAAGCTGGTGCTGACAAAAGATAAGATAAAGAGAAAAGGTTTCTCGAGTATGTAATTACAAGGCTGTGCGTTCATCGAACTTTTTTGTCTGGAGAAGACGCACGACTGTTTTTCTCTCTGGAGATTTTTTTTTTTGGTATTTTTTTTTTTGAAAAATAAATAGAGAGTATTAAGAGAAGAGAAGGGTTGATTGTTTGGTTTGATGTAGCCTTATTAGTATTCAATTTGATCGTCTTATAGATTGATAGTATCATATCGAGTAATTAAAGTCATCAAACCTTGAATTGGCTTAATATTAGACAGGTATTTTGTCACTTGAACAAATAGGCACCGTTTACAAAGCTGTTCCAAAGGTAAGCATCATCTTCAGCTTGTTGATTGTCCCATCCCATCCCATCCCACCATCATTAACTAACCAGTCAAACATTTCACTTTTCAAATCAATTATAATTAGATGAGTTCAAGCGATAATTCCCTCCTTGTTGATTTTAAAGAATCATTCAAGATCTACAACGAGTTCCAATCGGCGTATGAAAAGAAAGGAATTCCAATCCCTTACAAGTTTGACCGATCAATTTCAAATGCAAACAACCTAAATAACCTAGCTATTGGACTTTTAGATGACAAGGCTACAGCATGTTATCTTCATTCTTACAATCCACTGATAATTGATCTTGTTGCAAGATTAATCACTGACGACACCATTGAAAGAAATTACCTCGAGTCAAAATCTTTTCAAACCATTATACCTGGCTCCATGGTTTTGAACTGTCTTGCAAAGATAATCACCAGTGCAAATGAAATATCACTTTTGGTCGAATTCTTTCTACAAAAAGTTCAAATTTTTGAATCACTGAAGCATTGTTCTTCCACCATCAAGCAAGATGAACTACAGCTCATACTTTTAGCATTTTATAGACTTATCTCAACAGATAGACAGAAGTTTCACAAGTTTGTCAACCCTGAGACACTGTACTTGATTCTTGCACACCAGAAAACTTCGAACATCAACAAATACTTGACAATAAAGCTACTATCCTCCTATTTGTTCTTGTCTGAAAAAGTGAGGCTCCAAATGGTTGAATCCCATGTGGATGAAAACAAACTGCTTGGATACTATGAAACGGATAATGATATCAACTACAAACTGCTGCCATTGATGGAGGCCAAAAGATTGTCAAATTTGAGTAAACTGGAAGTTCTAGAGCCAGCCCAAAGTATGACACAGTATACTGTTAAGTTTACTCAGTCAGACTTCAGTACGGGCGTAAGTCTAGTTGCAGGTGCTCTCATTCCAAATCTTATACTTCTCAATCACCCTGAAAAGGGCAACTTGACGATCAACACAGAGTTTGTTTCTATCGATAAATCAACTCATGCATTGCGTCAGTTGGCTATGAACATCAAAAAGTCACATCCAGTCATGCTTGTTGGTAGAGTAGGAAGCGGTAAGACTTTCCTGATAAATGAAATCGCCAAGTTTTTACACATGGATTCAAACAACATCGTCAAGATCCATTTGAACCAGCAGACTGATTCCAAGATGCTGCTTGGTACCTATTCATCAGGATCTACACCAGGTAGCTTTGAGTGGAAAAGTGGTGTTTTGACAACTGCGGTCAGAGAAGGAAGATGGGTTGTTGTTGAAGACATCGACAAAGCTCCCAACGAAGTCCTATCGATTCTCTTAAGTTTATTAGAAAACAGAGAACTAACCATCCCATCCAGAGGAGAGACGATCAAAGCGGAAAATGGTTTCCAACTAATATCTACAATCAGATCTCAAGGAGATTCCAAAAAGATCATAATTCCAGACATGATTGGTTTGAGATTATGGAATACAATTGAAATGGAAGACTTGGACGCCTCAGAGTTGAGGGTGATTTTGAACAGCAAATTCCCACTTCTTGAGCGTTTTATCAAGGTGTTCATCAAGTGTTTCCTCAATGTGAGAGAAATATACAATTCCAGAAAATTTGTTTCCATGAATAAAGGTTCACAGCCAAGGCAAATATCCATTAGAGACCTCATAAAGTTCTGCAACAGATGCAACACCATCATGACCAATGCCGGCATCAAGACATCCGATGACTTGGTTCAAGATGAACTATTTGACGCTATTTTTCAAGAGTCTGTTGACTGTTTTACCAGCTCGGTTGTCGAAAAGGATCCAATTGAAGCTCTAGTCCAAGAAATCGGATCATCTTTAGAAATAGCTACTTCCAGAATCAATCTTCATTTGACTAGGCACGTCCCAACCTTCCTTGATTTCGAAACATCCATTACCATAGGAAGAGCAAGTTTAGAAAAAACAACTGTTGCTGGTTTGAACCAACCTAAGAGAACTATCACAGGTAATGCAACCTCTTTTGCCAGAACTAATCATTCATTGAGGTTGATGGAGAAAGTGGGTACAGCAATTTCAATGTGTGAACCTTTGCTTCTAGTCGGTGAGACTGGTACTGGTAAAACTACCGTTGTCCAAGAGATGGCAAAGCTTTTGAACAAGAAGTTGACTGTTATTAATGTGTCCCAGCAAACAGAAGTTGGCGATTTATTAGGAGGATTTAAGCCTGTGAATGCCAAGTCTATTGCTTTCCCAATCCAGGAGGACTTTGAAGAACTATTCAATAGGTCATTTTCTGCAAAGAAAAACGCTCATTTCAATAAACTCCTTTCAAAGTGTTTCAATAAATCACAGTGGAAGAATGTTGCAAAACTATGGAAAGAAGCATACAAGATGGCAATGTCTACTTACAAAAAGAAGGAAGAAGCAAAGCAAGAGGACGAGTCATCTGTCAAAAAGAAGCGTAAGCTCGATGACACAGAAAAGTTGCAGTTGGTTGAGGAATGGACTCAACTTTATGTGAGAGTCACAGGCTTTGAAAAACAGGTTGTGAGTATGGAAAATTCATTTGTTTTCAAGTTTGTGGAGGGTTCACTTGTGAAAGCTGTTAGGAATGGAGAATGGCTACTATTAGATGAAATGAATTTAGCATCACCGGAAACTCTCGACAGCATATCTGATTTACTATCCGAGGAGATTGATCAAAGAAATGTCTTGCTCTCCGAAAAGGGAGACATCGAAAGTATCAAGGCTCACAAGGATTTCCGTATTTTTGGATGTATGAATCCAGCCACAGACGTTGGTAAAAAAGATTTGCCCAGCGGCATCAGATCAAGATTTACGGAGATTTATGTTCACTCGCCAGACGAAGACATATCTGACTTATTGATGATTATAGACAAATACATAGGAAAATATGCCATCACTGACGAATGGGTTGGTAACGATATTGCTGAACTATACTTGGAGGCCAAAAAGCTTTCAGATACAAATCAGATTGTTGATGGCGCCAATCAGAAGCCACACTTCAGTATCCGTACTCTGACGAGAACGTTGCTCTACGTTAGAGACATTGTTTCCATTTATGGATTAAGAAGATCTCTATTTGAAGGATTTTGTATGTCATTCTTGACGTTACTTGATATCAAGTCTGAAAAGAAGTTGAAGCCGTTAATTGAGAAACATACCATTGGAAGACTTAGGAATGCCAGGTCGATTGTGTCTCAAATTCCTCCTAATCCTTCAGATCCTACACAGCCTAACGAATACGTTCAATTCAACCATTATTGGATGAGACATGGTCCTATAGAGGCTGAACCCCAAGCTCACTACATTATCACACCATTTGTGGAGAAGAACATGATGAACTTGGTCAGAGCGACCAGTGGCAGACGCTTTCCTGTTTTGATTCAGGGACCAACTTCGGCTGGTAAGACATCTATGATCAACCACTTGGCCAAACTCACAGGCCATAAATTTGTTCGTATCAACAATCACGAGCATACCGATTTGCAAGAGTACTTAGGTACCTATGTGTCAGACGATAACGGAAAACTTGTATTTAGCGAGGGTATCTTAGTGGAAGCCTTGAGAAAAGGTCACTGGATTGTTTTGGATGAGTTGAACTTGGCGCCGACTGATGTGCTTGAAGCATTGAATCGTTTGTTAGATGATAATAGAGAGTTATTCATTCCAGAAACTCAAGAGGTCGTCAGACCACATCCAGATTTCATGCTATTTGCTACTCAAAACCCTCCGGGTTTGTACGGTGGTAGAAAAGTTCTATCCAAAGCTTTCAGAAATAGATTTTTGGAGTTGCACTTTGATGATATTCCTCAGGATGAATTAGAAGTTATCCTGCGTGAGAGATGTCAAATTGCCCCAACTTACGCCAAGAAGATCGTTGCTGTCTACAAAGAATTGTCAGTGCAGCGTCAATCAACGAGATTGTTTGAACAAAAGAACTCGTTTGCCACGTTGAGAGATCTTTTTAGATGGGCCCAAAGAGAGGCGGTTGGCTATGAACAATTGGCCGCGAATGGTTATATGCTTCTAGCTGAAAGAGTGAGAAGACCAGAAGAAAAAGCTATTGTGAAGCAAGTTTTGGAGACTGTCATGAAAGTCAAGTTAGACATGAGTGCTTACTACAGTAATCTCGAGACTGAAGGCCTCTTGAGTATAGAAGGCAGTGTTGTTTGGACCAAGGCGATGAGAAGGCTAGCTGTATTAGTTATCTCATCCATGAAGTACAACGAACCTTTGTTGCTTGTGGGTGAGACTGGTTGTGGTAAGACTACAGTGTGTCAACTGATTGCCCAATTTTTCAACAAAGAGTTAATCATCGTCAATGCTCACCAAAACACCGAGACAGGTGATCTTTTGGGAGCCCAAAGGCCAGTTCGTAATAGATCCGATCAACAAACGAAGTTGGTCGAAGCGTTAAAGTCTGCACTGCACTTTTTAGGCGTCGATATCTCTGATGAGGTTACACTGGAAAGCCTCCTGAAAGTTTTTGATGCTCACACGAACACCAATCTACCTGAAGAACACAGAAGAACAATTGAAAAGCTAAGGCTGGAAGCCAATGCTCTGTTTGAATGGTGCGATGGACCTCTAGTGAGTTCACTGAAAAACGGATCATACTTCTTGTTGGATGAAATCTCATTGGCAGACGATTCTGTGCTAGAAAGGTTAAACTCAGTGTTGGAACCTGAAAGAAGTTTGTTGCTAGCAGAAAAAGGGACCGGTGACGCTTTTATAACTGCTGATCCTGGATTCCAATTCCTGGCTACTATGAACCCCGGTGGTGATTACGGAAAGAAGGAGCTCTCCCCAGCTTTGAGAAACCGTTTCACAGAAATATGGGTACCATCAATGGAAGACTTTGATGATGTTAGACAGATTGTGAAATCAAAATTGAATAGCGAAGTTGAAAGTCTAACAGAGGCTATTGTTCTTTTCTCAGAATGGTACGGTCTAAGATTAGGAGGAGGTTCCACAACTAATGGTATCATTTCTTTGAGAGATATTCTAGCGTGGGTCTCTTTCATTAATTCTGCCGTCAATAATGGAATCCAATCTTCGGTTGCGTTACTTCACGGTGCCTGCATGGTTTTCATTGATGCACTAGGTACCAACAATACTGCGTCACTCGCAGAGAATGAGTCCAAATTGAGAAGTATGAAACGTGAATTTGTCGAAAAATTGTCTGAATTCTACAATGAGGATTTGACCACAATTTATAAGACCATCAATGTTGTTTCCACCAAAGAAGGTTGGTTGAGCTGTGGCGAATTCAAAATCCCAAGAGCCGAAGATGCTCCTGAAACCACCTCATTCAATCTTCAAGCCCCAACGACCGCCTCCAATGCTATGAGAGTTATTCGTGCTATGCAGGTGCACAAACCAATCTTGCTAGAGGGTAGTCCTGGTGTCGGAAAGACCAGTCTGGTGTCAGCTTTGGCCGCGTCGACAGGTAACAAACTAACTCGTATCAACTTGAGTGAACAGACAGACTTGATAGACTTGTTTGGGTCTGACTCGCCTGCAGAAGGCGGAGAAGCCGGTGAATTTGTGTGGAGAGATGCACCATTTTTGAGAGCTATGCAGAGAGGTGAATGGGTTTTGCTGGATGAAATGAACCTTGCATCTCAGTCTGTTTTAGAGGGTTTGAATGCTTGTCTAGATCACAGAGGTGAGGCATATATTCCTGAGCTTGACAGATCTTTTACCAGTCACCCAAGCTTTTTAGTCTTTGCCGCACAAAATCCTCAGTACCAAGGTGGAGGAAGAAAAGGTTTACCAAAATCTTTTGTCAACAGGTTTAGCGTTGTTTATGTCGATATGTTGACTGAACCCGACTTGAGATTGATTGCGGAGCACTTATATCCAGATCTAGACTCTAATGTTTCCAACAAGATGATCAAATTCATGTCCCAATTGGAAGAGGAGGTCGTTGTTAAGAAAGCATGGGGCTCTTCCGGCGGTCCATGGGAGTTCAACTTGAGAGATACCCTACGTTGGCTATCACTTCTAGAATCGAATGGCTTCAGCCAGGACTCTAATCCAGAAGAATTTTTTGACCTTATTGTCAAACAAAGATTCCGTACTGTTGATGACAAGGCGCATGCTGAAAAGCTATTCGAGGATTATTTTGGTAAAAGGAAACCAAGGGATCCGGTCTATCAACTAGGGGTCGACTATGTGCAGTTTATGGGTGAAGCCATCTCAAGAAGGGAGTTTACTCATCATTTTGCAAGTCATCAATTAAGCTCGTTACAATGTAACTTCGAATATCTTGAAACGATGACTAGATGCATTAAGCATGCATGGCCTATGATACTGGTTGGTCCATCAAACTCTGGAAAGACGGACCTCGTCAGATTCATGTCGAGTATAGTTGGAGCAAAGGTTCATGAATTTTCAATGAACAGTGATATTGACAGCATGGATATATTGGGTGGCTATGAACAAGCAGATATTTCTCGTGAAATGGCGGAAGTTGCCAATGAGATTATTGAATACCTATTGGAATTACTTGCTATTAACTTGCAAGTAAGCACCACGGAATCCACTGTTCTATTACAAGCCTTGAAAATCGTTCATTCATTGACGGTTAGTGACCTTTCTCCAGACAATTTCAAGTATTTAGTGCAATCATTTGCACTTTTAACGCAATCTGTTCAGTCAAATATGGCAATTCAATCACTCACCACAAAGCTTTTAGAGCTTGAGAAGAAGGTTGACGCAACTGACAATGTGAGATTCCAGTGGTTTGATGGAATGCTTGTCCAGGCCGTCGAAAATGGACATTGGTTGATTCTAGATAACGCAAACCTCTGCAGTCCGTCCGTTTTGGACAGATTGAACTCATTGCTCGAAACCAACGGAAATCTTATTATCAACGAATGCACAAACGAAGATGGTTCTCCCCGATTTGTGAAACCGCATCCAGACTTTAGATTGTTCCTGACTGCAGATCCAAAGTATGGTGAATTATCACGAGCCATGAGAAACAGAGGTGTCGAGATTTTCTTGGAACCACTAAGTCTGCGTTGTACATCCTTTGATAAGATGACTCTTGGTATCTCAGTCACATCGTCTGATATCAATGATCAATTTGGCAGTCTAAATATTCGCCAGGCTGTTCATCATTCTGTGATGGGTTACGGAGACTCCTATGACTCGCATATGAGATACTTGTCCACCATTGTGGATTCTTTGGACATACTTGGTGAAGATTCATTTGAACAGCTGGCAGACTTGTGCACAGGTTTCATTCCAATAACTGATCTTACGAATGTTACTTCATTATTGGAAAATGTTAACAGGTCATCGGAGTTTTCAAGACGCTTCGCCGAATTCATGGAGCAAATATCAACGAAACTGAATTTTTTGAATGAATTGGGATACGTGGACAGGATGGTTACAATGTATGATGAGAATCTAAGCACAGAATCCATTTTTTTGGGCGGAAATTCTCAATTTGTATTGTCACAAGCATTGCTACCTATAGTGAACATGTATCTGTTACCTTCGTTGTCATTGAAGGCACCTTTGGTAGACACTTCTGAGTCGAACTTTCTTCTAGCTGTCATTATGGCGCTTTCAGATGCATCTGGCTATTTACAATCACTACGGTTGAAAGCTGAGACAGCGAAGATCACAGAGCTTTCATATATTGAAAGGTCGACTGCGGCTTTCTTTGGAAGAGGGATCAAAAAAGTTCCAAGGCTCAAAATTTACCAGCTAGTGACTTCTATTTACGAGTTCATCAAAACTGAAATTTCCGACTCCATTCGTTCTGACAAACTATTTACTGTGCAAAACATGTTCAAGTCACTATATGAGCTTTGCACGTTGTGGAGAAACCTAGTCAATGCATCAACAATTCAGAACGAGTCCAAGTTGCGTGTGTACCAACAGCAGTGCTACAAATGGATTGAGCACAATGAGACTTTGATTGAAACAAGCCGACTTAATGTGTTAGCAGCAGCGGTGAATTCCTTCGCTGAACAGTTGCACATAACAAGGGGTTTTGCGATGTCTTTATTGTGGGAGAATTCAAGAACAATATTCCCGTCTTCTGCTGAAGGCTGGTCAAACTTTGAGCTGTTATCAGATCTTGCTCAAGGATTTGACGATGTTTGTTTGATGCAATTTTCTGAATCCACTGCTGTGGTCAACGAGTTAAGAAGACTGATTCTTGCTTTGTTTGAAGAGTGTCTGGGTAATACCCAATCGGACGATTTTGATGCACTTGTGGAAAGCTTGAGGCTCAAGATTGTTGAGCTTGAGAGTATCTCTTCCATGTTCATTAGCAAGAGGGACCGCAGATTCACAGAAGAGTTTGATCTTCTACTGAACTTTGTTGATACTTCTTTTGTTACAGCTAAGGCGTCAGTTCCATTGACTGATGAAATGCTAAGATTCACATTGGAAGCATCAAGATCCACATCATCGTTACTCAAGCTTGGTAATGCTGAGATGTTCAGACCTTACCCAAGAATTTTCAATTCATTATGGAGGTTTGATGGGTCTCGTCACATTTCCACCGCCAGTGCCCTATTTGATAATCAATTCTTTGAGAAACTGATAGATTCCAATGCCTCCATGAAGGAAGTACCAGGTGGAAAAATTGATGAGGCTTTGATTGATATCAACTTTTTGTCATCGTTGATAGTGAAAAACTCAGCATCAGTGTTGGAGAACTCTTTGGTATCATTTAAAGTCATTCTTGTTGAATGGATTTGCCATGTTATTAAAATCCACGCTGATACAACAGACTATGGGGCACAGTTGTACAGCTTTGTTCAATCGATCAGGTCAGGTTCTTTTGACCATTCTTTATTAGCGGACTGTGTTGAAACATTGGCCGAAATAGGCTTAAAGACATTTGCCGAAACGTTCAGCTCTTATTTTGCGCCCTCACTGTTGTTGATCAATTCTGACTTTGACAAACTCCAACTAGGAAAGGCTTGGATTTTGCTTTCCAACGGGTTGATTCAAATGTACGTTCCAAACGCTGCTTATGATCCCGCCATCAATGATCATGTTGTTTATGACAACTTCACTGAGTTGCAAAATGTGGTCAAGTCAATAACAGTATCATGGACAGCAATCAGGCGTGTTGTCTACGGTGATAAGGAGATTCATGCCGAGTCGTTACTTTTGACCGTTGAAGAAGATGCCGCCCCTAAAGCACCACGTGTTTTCCGTTCAGGAGAATCTATCGATACTCTATTTGAGGAGTGGTCGTCATTTATTGATTCTTCTCTTGATGTTAAACATGTTGAGGCATTGATTGCTGTTGCAAATGAGTTATCGGATAAAGCAATTTCTCAGGTTGAGAACTTCCAACAGAATGCTTCTCACTTTGCATTGAGATTGAGGGAAAGTTACTCAAGGTATGCCGATCTGAATGAGATCATAATTGGCTATATTTACGGGATGAAACTAGGTTTGGAGCTGCTTCAGACTGGTAACATTGAAACCAAGTACTCACAAGTTTCATCTTTGTGGTCAATTGATCCATCAATTCTACTCTCTCAGGTAAAGATAGCTGACGTTTACTCCGAGATCAGAGAAATATGCAAGAATGCACCTGTTGAATCTACTGATGCAGAGAATATTTATGCGTACTTCATCAACCTCGCGTCGTTCCAGAGTGATTCTTCCTTGCTACCAACGGATGTCGATAACTATTTCAACCAAGCATTACTCGCACTATATTACAGATGGTCTTTGAGAAGGCTGAAGCAAGAAGAGCAGGAGTCAATTCAACAAGGAGTGTTTGTCTTCTCTGACCCGACGGTTGATGCTGCACAAGATTTCCAAAGAATGTTCCCAGATGCAGAAGATATTATTGATATTACCGCTTCTGAAGGTTTCAAATCTGGTTTGAATGTGGACGATGTCTATTTCGAAATATCAAAAGCCTATGTTGACGCTTTCAACCCATCAAAGTCAGGTATTGAATTATCGGATCTTGCAAGTAAGGGGTCTGATATATTGCAATCATTGAAGAAACTGTCACAGAAACAGGGAGTTGCCTCTAACACACCATCGGCATTATCCGCAATTATTTCGGAGCTCCACAAAACTGTCCATAGTTTCACTGAAAGTGCCGACTCCAAGAACTTGGACTTCTATCGCGGTTATTCTGCCTTTGAAACTAAAAGATCTGGTGCTATAGTCACGAAACTTCAAGGCTCTGTTCATGGGTTACTCAAGCAATGGCCAGAACATGCTACTTTGCAACATCTGTCCAGGACGTGTGCAGAGTTTTTGGAGTATCCATCAACCACTCCAGTTTACCGTTTGCTAACAAAAACCGAACAGATCTATACATTTATTGGTGAATGGGAAAAATATGCTCATTCTGGAGTCTCGCTAAAGGTGCACTGTGAGGCTCTAGCAGCGCTTATTGTTTCTTGGAGAAAGCTGGAATTAGTCTCATGGAGGCAGGTCTTCACTAATGAGGAAGCAAATATTGAAAGAAATATGGGTAAATGGTGGTTCCACTTATTCGAATCCATTATCTTGCCAGCGACTCAAGGAGAGTTTTATGGTGGTGAAACCGAGGTTAGAGTTATAAGCGCCATAAATGTCTTCCTATCTCAGACATCATATGGTGAGTTTAAGTACAGGTTGAATCTACTGAGAGCATTCATTGCACATGTACACATTTTAGCACCTGAGTCACCAATCTATGACTCTCTGTTGAACGTCACATCTTTCTACGACCAGTTCAAGGGAATAGTTGATGATGCACTTTCCAGTGGTAAGAGAAAACTTGAGAAGGATGTCAAAGAAGTCATCTTGCTTGCAAGTTGGAAGGATATCAATATTGATGCCTTGAAGCAGTCATCTCGTCGTTCTCATCACAACTTGTACAAGATCATTCGTAAGTATCGTGATCTATTAGGCCAGTCGATCACCCCACTTATTGAATCAGGTCTAGGCTCCTCTATGAAATCCCATATTCCAAAGACACATCTTCAATTATTGCCTGTCTACATTCAGGAAGACATTCAGGAAGTTTATCGTTTGTGCTCCCAAGTTACATCATGGAATGAAAGACCAGCAAGACTTCGTGTGATTGAGACCGTGCATAAGAACATGTCGATATATGTCAATCGTGTCTCTACTGAAGAGTTACCTGACATTTATGGGTTTGCTACTGACGTTTTAGAGGATGTTGAAAGGTTACGTAAGGAAACTCCAAGTACACTAACAGATGAGAACAAGTCGTTATGTACCAGTCTAAAGACTCAAATGCACAAGCTTTTGAGTGATTCCTTACGTGAATTGAAAAGAATGGGATTGAAGTTGCATCAGACCAAGGATGTTCAAAAGATGCTCTCTTCCATTACTGCAATTCTTGCCAACTCAGAGTCACTCTCCGATACTTCAGTAGCAGGAATTGACGCCTACTTCTTCAGATTGCTTGATTTATTGCCAAGATTAAGGGCTGGGGTTAGCGCATTGCATGGCGATATTCCGCCTGCTGAGGCATTGAAGGGTTTAGCTGCTGCTGAAAATCTGATTTTCACTTTGATTGTCAACCGTCAAACATTGGTGAAGATCACTAAATTGAAGTCATCGTTATCTCATCATATCAAAACATTCGACTCTATTGTCTCAAAAGGTTTCAACTTTTCAGCTCCGTTATTGAAGGCTTCCAAGTTACCTTATGCTGAGTTGACTAATCAAATGGCTTGTTCATTGGTCAAATGGTTGCCAAAGGTGATTGATTTTGCACTGCTGTCTATCGAGTCAGCGTCAGGATTCAACCAAACCAGTTACGATACGATTATGTTCATCGAAGCTAAGACTTATTTGGCCGGTGTGACAGTTCCTAATCTCCAAGTTTATTCTGTGGAAGATTTGCAGGTTGTTGATCAGTTGTCCAATTTTGTGTCCGCCTTCTTGATCAAGATTGCGTCTTGGAAAACGGCAAATCCAGCGATTGCTTTTATTGCTGACTTTGTGGTTGAATGGGTTGAGACTCAAAAGTTTGACTTCACAGTGTACTCAAGTACATCATTGACAGAGTTGAAATCCATTGATGATGTTGAGATGGCATTCCGTGAACTCTCGATGTCTATCATGGTGTCCATTCAGAAGATAAGCAAACTACAAGAAGAGAAGGGTACCATTAGAGAAGAGTCAGACAACTGGCTGGTTGACAGTCAAAGAAGAATCACTAGGTATTCCGATCTCTTGTTCCCACTACGTATGGCTGGAAAGCTGTCATCCTGTGTTGCTGTTTTGAACCAAGTTGAATATAACGAATCGACGTCTCAAGCTGCCCGTGCCATTGTTGCGCACTCGTTATCATTGATCAAGCACTATCAGAACATTGTTGTTTCTGTTTTGTTAAAGGCAAGAAATAACTACATCTCCACATCTCATGGTTGCTTCATTTTATCCTCCATTTTACACACGATCTCCAAGGAAGGTTTCTGTACTCCTCAACTTCCAAGCGAGGAGAAGGATTCCAACAACCTGCAAGATGGTACTGGTTTGGGTGATGGTGAAGGCGCTACCAACAACTCTAAAGATGTTGAGGACGATGAAGATCTTTCTGAGCAAGCACAACAGCCAAACGAAGACAAGAAGGATAAGGACAACAATGAAGATGACAACGACGATGCAGTTGACATTGAAGGAGATATGGCAGGTGACTTAGAAGAAGCACCTGCTGAAGATGAGGATGAGGATGGAGACGATAAGGATGACGAGGATGAAGATCTTGATGAGGAAGTTGACGATATCGACGAGATGGATCCAAATGCCATTGATGATAAAATGTGGGATGAAGAAGCCACAGAAGGTTCAAAAGAGAAAGATTCTGAGAACATGCCTGAAAATTCGAATGCCAACGATGACATGGAAGCTATGGATGACAACGAAGACGATCAAACCAAGCAAGATAAGGACAACAAACAGCCAGATGCTAATCCAGATAATGAATCTAAGGAAGAAGAAAAGAAGGAGAACGATGACGATGCCGAAGATGAAGAGGAGGTTGGTCAGCAAGATGACGAAGTCAAGAACGAGGATGACCAACAACTCGAAGGCCAGGTTCCAGAGGCTGAAGTGCTAGACCTACCAGAAGACATTAACTTGGACTCTGATAAAGAGGCTTCAGATCAAGAAGATGAGAAGGATGATGGGTTTGAAGACAAGCTTGATGATTTATCAGAAGATGAAGAAAATGATCAGCAGATAAACGACAAGATGGAGGTTGATATGACGAACGAAGAAGTTGAAAATGAAAAAGAGAATGAGAATGAAGCTGAAGGTGAATCCAATGAGAAGGAAAACAGTGCCGAAGAAGATGATGAAGATAGCAAAGAGGAAGAAGAAAATATGGCTGATGAAGACAGAGATGTCAATGAAGAAGAAGGCGTTGATTCCGATGAAGAACTTCTTGATGTCGATCAAAAACCGAGAGACGAAGAGGAGGAAGAAAATGGAGATAACAAAGACGACAACACTAAGGATGAAGAGAACGTTGAAGGTTTGGACGGTCTAGAGGACGGCAACAACGATGATGAGATTGAAAACGACACAGCTGTTCAGCAGAAATCTGGACTTGAATCTGAAGGTGCCGATGCAGATGTGAAGGATGAACAAGACAACATTGGTACCAGTGGTGGTGCTGCTAACTTCCAAGACCAAGAGGAGAAGAAGAAAGAAGAAGAAAAGGAGGATAAGGCTGACGAGCAGACAGATGCCTCTAGAGATCTTGCCTCGGAAGCTCTGAAACAGCTAGGCGACTCTTTGAAGGAATTCCACAGACGTAGACAGGAAATCAAGGAGGCTACTGATGATGATATGGTTGATCAACATACTGGTGAAAGGCCAGACGAGTTCCAACATCTTGAAGGGGAAAACACCGAGAATGATACTCAAGCCTTAGGTGCTGCCAACAAAGATCAAATTCAATCCATCAACGATGACATGGCTATTGATGATGATGACGAGGAGGACCAAAAGGATGAGATCAAGAATGAAGAAGAGCCTGATGCTAAGCTTCATGATACTGAAGAAGATGTTGGTAAGAAGGAAGAAGAGGAGTTACAGGATGCCCAAAACGATGATGCTGACTTCAACGGCCAAACAAAATCGGCCATGATTGGTGAGAGGAAGAGAGACATTGACAACGAGGAATTCTCCATGAAGATGGAGATTGACGATTCGGATAACGAATCCGAGGACGTTGACGAAGCAGAGGAGAATGGGTATGAGATGGTCAATCATGAAGGCATACAGACTAGATCGTACGAGGAAGCCCAAGAGCTTTGGAAGAAATCTGACGAAGCAACACGTGAATTGACTGCCGGTTTATGCGAGCAGTTACGGTTGATACTGGAACCAACATTGGCTACGAAATTGAAGGGTGATTACAAAACGGGTAAGAGGTTGAACATGAAAAGGATCATTCCGTACATTGCGTCGCAGTTCAGGAAGGACAAGATCTGGATGAAAAGAACCAAGCCAAGCAAGAGGCAGTATCAGATCATGATTGCCGTTGATGATTCCAAATCGATGGCTGAATCTAATGCTGTTGATATTGCGTTCCAATCTATTGCGTTGGTGTCAAAGGCTTTAACACAGCTTGAATCTGGGCAACTTTCCGTTGTCAAGTTTGGAGAAGAGACCTCGATTGTTCATCCATTTGAGAAGCAGTTTACCCAAGACTGTGGAATTAGCACGTTCCAGCAGTTTGACTTTGAACAGACCAGAACGGACATCAAGAAGCTAGTGAAGAAGTCGTTGAGAATTTTCAACGATGCAAGAGCAATGGGTAGTTCAGACCTATGGCAACTGCAAATCATTCTTTCTGATGGTGTTTGTGAGGACCATGAGACCATTCAGAGGTTGGTGAGACAGGCAAGGGATGAGAAGATCATGCTTGTGTTTGTCATTATTGATGGTGTTAATAACAACGAGTCCATTTTGGACATGGGTCAGGTTAACTATGTTACCGATAGCAACGGACAAACAAAGCTACAGGTTGACAAGTACTTGGATTCGTTCCCATTCGAGTTCTATGTTGTCGTGCATAACATTAACGAGTTGCCAGAGATGTTGGCTTTGATCTTGAGACAATACTTCTCCGAGTTGGCATCTGCTTGATCAGATAGTGTCACATTTGATGTGGACTATCGCTTTACCTTATTTTTTTTACTGATATTATTACTGCTGTTTATTGTTTGATATATTGTGTTTTTTCTGTTTTATCCTGTTTGTCCATGTATGTTGTAAGTTACGTGCGTAAGGAAATACATATACATACTTGACGTAACCACTATCAACAACCAACAAAGTTATGTCCGACGACACAGCGTCGGAGTTATTCCCGGTTAAATATAATATCATAGCACAGCCTGACAATGGTAAATTTTCGTTCTCGGTCGCAAACGGGGCACCGTTCGCATATTCCTTCCAAACACAGCACTATGCTGTTTTCAGCGATGAAAAGTTTTTAGACCTAAATGAAACTTCAAAAACCCACATCGGCAATTGATCGCGATCAGCTGCTGTTTAAATTGAAAATGTTTACTTCGCTATTGCCTTCTGTGCTATGGTGCAGTAGTTGTCGGCTTACACTTCCCTACAGAGATAAAAGAACGGTATCACGCTTAGAGAAATTGCCTCTTTGGTCATCGCGGACCTTTAAGACCTCTTCGAAACCTCTTTGGAAAGTTTCAAAAGTTGAAAAATTGTCGTATTTTTGCCGTTTCCAGTGGTGTGCTTGCTCATCACCTCTCCTCTTCTCTATTATGGCAAAGATGCCATAGACTCCGTGTTTACTTCCTTCTCTATAACAGAAAATTTTTCACTCTAGTAAAAACTATTGTACTTTGCCTTGATTTCCTCGAGGAAGATCTCATCATCATCATCACCATCATCATCACCGTCTCTCGTAATTACTACTTCTCCTACGGGAAACTAGATCCTATACATAGCTAACTACACAGAAGAAATAGGTACCCTACCCTCTCCCATTTACATCTCTGCTAACTAAACTACATCGCTTCAAATTTCGATCACATTCCCCACAATAATTCTCAGAAATGTCCAACTACAGAGAATATCAAAGGGTCATCAAGCTCTCCCTGAATAGTAGTCCATCCCAGACCGCAAATCAGAGGCATGATCCCCAACATCAACAACAGCAACAGACTGCAACTCCACCTTCTTCCTCGGTCGAATCGTCACCAAAGGTCTCCCCAATGAACTCACTAATAGATATACCATCATCCCAAGCCGAGTTGGAATTTCCCGAGGCATCATCGGCCGGTTCACCATTATCAACATCTGCAAAAGGTTCTTCACAGGGCGACATCACAGTTGATGCTACGAGACCAGCACAGAAAAAGAAGATCACGAGGACAAAGACAGGTTGTTTCTGCTGTCGTAAAAGAAAGAAGAAGTGCGATGAGCTCAAACCATCCTGCTCAGGATGTGTGAGGAACATGCTAACTTGCGTTTATCCTTCTTTGGAAGAGTTGCAAAGACCTTCATCCAAATCAACTCCTACTTCTTCGTCTTCCTGCATCTCCAAGAAATCAACCGTGAAGAAGCAAACATCAAAGATAGAATCAAGCTTCATCCTCAAGGGTTTAAACGGTAACTCGCATTCTCTACCATCATCGCCACTACTCTCTACAACCTGTTCGCCACCGTCAAATGCTTCATCGTCCCCAAGCCCTATCTCAGACTACATCAGCCCTCTATCCTCACCAAACCTTGCCCCATACGAAGAGTACAAATCAACATCATCGAACAGTACCACGTCATCATCATCGACCTTGCAACCTAAAACTGAAGATGATGAGGATGTTTTCAATGCTGCCTCGATCTTGGTTGGTGGTAGGTCAAACCATCGAGTTGTCAACAGATGGATCCAACTCAAACAGCAGGAATATCATAGGCCTAATGGAATCAGCATCAGGAGCTTGTTGAACGATTAGCAAGACTTCATACAACGCCTTTTCTATCATCCGAACCTTTACTACTATTATAACGGCATCATACCTGCTTTTTCATCTTTCTTTCTTCCAACTGGGGGTTCTCGTTTAAGAGAGGCAGCATTCTTCTTTTTCTTTAGTCTTTCATTAGCAATTGTTATTATTATTTCTGGGTCCATCTGTTGTTTCGGTTCTTTTGTTTTTCTATTTTCATAGGGCCAAAGAGGACGAAGGCTGACTGAGGTGTCTCATTGGGATGCACCTCAACCCACCTCTCTCCTTCTTCCTTTCAATGATACCTCTACGTCCTTTTTTAATCTTTATGTTATTTCTTATTTATAATTTTGAAAAGTTCATCTTCTGTTTTTTTTTAATTTTAGGCTTACGTAGCTTGTGTCTGATCAGTTGTAACGATGCAAAATGGTTGACTTTAAAAAAGCACAACTTGTCGTTGTGCATGCCCCCCGTCGCGAACTAACCTCCGTAAGATCCCTCATTTTGTATGCATAGTGTCTATGTCAGCAATTCACACGATGTACTATATCATGACTATGATTTCTTTTACTTTACGGCAACACTCAAACACTAATGTAACCAGCCATATAACTTTATTTCCATACTATAAAGAATATTAAACATAATGAAAACAATATAACCACTTTGCATACCCATCAACAATGACGCCCATTCAGCCAATACAGCTCCCCTCGTTGGAAACTCCTCGCACAACC
>JAJLWO010000137.1:0-26139 GCA_030570775.1 Ogataea pignaliae | reverse complement strand
CCCGCCCCCCCCCCCCCCCCCCCCCTCCTTCATACAATGTGCTGTCATACCTCTCACAGATCAAGAATCGTGTATCCGGTCCACCTCTTAGGACAGGAGGATGAGAACCCGTGAGATCTCTAATTGCCGGTACGACCATCTATGCTCGAAGCCCTGCGCCTGCCGCCTGAGCTCCTTCTTCTTTCTCTATCATCTGGTCGTAGTGGCAAAGTTGGAGGATTCAAGACATCACCAACAGAGACTGCTGAAGCCTGGTTTCTTCTTTCACGACGGCGAAGCCTTTCAGGTGTCTGTTGCAGCTGGTGTTGTTGCTGATGTTGCTGTGGTTGTCGTAGTAGTCTAGGGGGTCTCTGCGGTGGCCTTTGTGGATGCGGAGGAGGAGGGCCAGCTGGTCTCTGATAATTCCCATCCCTCCTGAGCGATGGGTGTTGTGGTGGAGGTGGTCCCATCGGTCTGTGGAACGATCCAGAAGAGGCATTCGCCGAGTTTCCCCCTGTCTGCGAAAATTGTGGTCTCATGATCAAACCTTCCAAGTCTGATGACATTTGAGAATACTCCGGTGGATCCTCCATGGGAGTATTTTCATTGATGGACAGTGGATCGATGGCATTCCCATTTGGTATGCTTATCTCACCGGCTGTAGGTAGCAGGGAATAATTTGGTGAGGGGGGCATCTTCGCTATAAGTTCGTCTTCTTCTTCTTGTGCACGTCTTTGGGCTTCTTCTAACAATCGTTGTTGCTCTTCCGGTGACGGGAGAACGTTCGGAGTCAACTCGCTCCATATGCTTGATTCTTCGGAAACAGTGCCTGCAATCTGTTCACCTTGTAATGGATCTGTGGAGTTGTTGATCCATGTTGAAGAGACTCGAGATATAGAAGATGAACTTATTGAAGGGGAGGAAAGAACCGATGAAGAATTCGCGGGCCTGGATGATTGTTCATCAATGGCATCGTTCACTTCAAATGGGTGAGTGTTGAAAGAAGAGGAGTATAGCCGGGCCACAGGAGACTGTGGAACTTGTGACGGTTTTGGAGGAAGAGGAGGTGGTGCACTTGAAACAGGAGTCAGCACAGAAGGTGGATCAATATGAATTATAGGGGTTGAAATGAGCGGTTCTGAAGCTGATAAAGGAATTTGAACGTTCAATGAGAGCCGCTGGTTTGTTGATGATAGAGGTTTCATGGGAATGTTAGGATGTACAAGCTCATGTGACAGATATATCTGACTTTTTTGCTGCTGCTGCTGCTGGTCAGCGAATCTACCACCCAATGAAACCTGCCCGACTCCTTCAGAAAGGTCCAGTAGGTCTGTTTCATTAATTTCATTACCTTGTTCAATTTTTTGCTGCTCGGACGACTTGTTGTTGTGTATAAAGGGATTGTTTGCGGAGTATACTCCCTGTCGAGGGTAACTCTGGGGTGTCACAGGGGACGCCTGTTGTTGAGCCAAAGTTTCCTCCTGTACTTGCTCAGTCATTTGTATATATTTTGTATCTCTAGATCCACTTTGCCTCAGGAAATCAATGTTCAACTGTAAAAGTAGTTTATCCAAATACTTGTCATTGCTAGTGGTGATATATATTTAAAGAAACGGAGAGTTTTCTAAATGAAGCGATATAAATATGAGTACTTGTTGTGCTGCACAGCCTAGACGATCTCCCTAACAGCTCCAAATTTTCCAGCTTCTTTCCAACCTCCAACACTGAAGGAAAAAAAACCAATTTCTACAGATTCTCTCGAATAACAACATAGTCAAGTGAAGTCGTTCATGTTAGTTATAACAAGGCTGTTTCTGTTTTTCCAGCACTTACCATATACTTCACGTACAAACATTAAACAAGTCATTACACTATACATACCATCTCCTGCAACTCACCTGTCCATTTTCTCCCATATACTCGATCATTGATATTACTAGTCCAAAATCACAAAAATGTTCACCCCTAGACAGATCCTAAGGGCATCAACGACGCCACTAACGACCCTCTCCAGTTCGCTCAATCTCCAGCAGGTTCGTTTCAAAAGAGTCAAGGCAGGCCTTTCCCCAGACTTGCAAAGAGTCGTCACACAACTATCAGTGATGTCAGCTGGTCGTAAGCAGCCACGTTTACTAAAGCTCTGCAATGAGGACTACGTCAAGCATCTAACTGTTCAAAAAGCCTGGTCATTATTGAGAAAGCAAAAGAAGCAATCAGAAAATGAACAATTTATCAAGCAATATGAAAGTATTAGGGCGGCAAACGAGGATTTGAAATTGGTCAGTCCTACTCTCTTTGAGGTGGCCAACCAGAGCGAGTATGGTAAGAGGTTCCCCTTGGAAATGAGAGTTCCTACTCAGTATCCTCCAAGACAGATATGGTATCATGCTTACACACCTGATGTTAATGAGAGGAAATAAGGGTTGCATGTTAGGTTTCCATTACGGTTTATTCTTTTGTTTTTTTTCCTTTCTCTTTCCACTTTGTACATATCCATCCAACATATAGTAAGTAACATTAGATAAGCCTTAGGCAAAATAAAAGAAAAAGCGGGTGGGCATGATCTGCGTGGGTTTATGCACCCAACAAGTTAAATAAGCAAATAAGCGAAGGAAATGTTAGAAACAAAAAGCTTTGAGTAATGCGGTTGAAAGGGAGACGAAGTAGGTTAATGCGTCAGTGGAGAGACATCTCAGCTGTTACCATAAAGCTTGCCAGAATCTAGCAATTGTAGCCCTATCAGGGTTAGGAAGAACAAACCACAAGCCTATGCCTCCAAACATCAACCCTAGCACAACTGGAATCACCACATACGTGCCCACATAATTACTGAGTAGTCCAACCAAGAATGGGAACAGTGCGCCACCAGAAGAACCAAATGCTGTCATTATCGTTAAGGAGACAACCTGGATCTTTCTTGGAAGCGCTTTAACTGCGATGGTTATCATCAAGGGATAAATTGGACCTATGAGCAATCCGGCAAGTGATATGAGAACACCTTCAACAGGCACTAGAGGTATGGCCCAGATTAGGCCACTAGCCACCATCGAGGATAGAAGCAAGACGGTTACACCCCTTTTTGCACCGATAAACTTGTGAATATAGTGTGTCAAGAAGAGCCTTCCCAATGCTAGTCCGCCCCAGAATCCAGAGGCTATATAACCTGTAGTTGATGTATTTCCATGGCGATAATCTTGAACAAAAGTCACTATCCATCCACCAAATGAAACCTCAAATCCTTGATAAAAGAGAACAAAAGTTGCCAAATACCAAGTGATTGAATTCCTGAGAGCCAATCTCAAAACTCCCTTGTCAGCTTCCTTTCCCATGGTTTCGGAGTCCACGCCTAATGCACCAAGAGTGGTATGACTGTTGTATCTATCACCATCAACGTCTTGTTGTTGATCAAAGCACGCGGTATTACCACCAATCATTGTCACGTGCTGGTCTTCATCAATAGAGGAGAGTTCTATACCAGGAGAAGTAGGTTCTGATGAACTTTCATTTTCATTCGAGTCGAAATGGTCCCATGGCTTCAAATCCTCATCACAATTCTCAAATGCAAACCAAAGATTGAGAAAGTTGAAAATGCCACCAGCAACTAGAATCAAATAGTAGTAGTTCCATTTAACGTTGGCATTGATCATTGCCGTAGCAACAAGAGGTCCAACGCATGCTCCAATTCCATAACCGCCATGATAAGCTCCTAAAAACTTGGAGGATCCTTTGAACCTACTCAAAAAGATGTTTTGTTGAGAAAGACAAGTACCAGCACCTAAACCACCAAAGAAAAATCCAGTCACAACCAATCCAAATTTGGAACCGGTGGAAACCAAAGCACACATGATGATTTGCATTAGGCATCCACCAGATGTCATCTTCCTCTTTCCCAAAACAGCCTCCATCTTATGACTCATTAATGCAATCACTATGTAACCCACAGCATTGGCCAACCAGATCAAAGAGACAACGGTATAGTTGATATTATAGTATGCCTCTATGGTTGGTAGCAAAGCACCTGGGGCGCCATCTGTCATTCCATCAACATATGCCCATATAACGATTGCAATGAGCCTCCATTTGTTCTTTGGAGGGTTCGACAAAGTCATGCCTTCCAAAGGTTTGTTTTCTCTATTTAAAGCTTCTTCAGAAGAACGTGAGATCAAGTTGTGCTGTTGTTGCTGTGGAGGAACAGATATGGTTGTTGCATTTCTATCATTGTTTGCAAAATAACCATCAACAGGATAGCTCGAGTAGCCTCCTAGCCTGTAATCTGGTGTTGTTGGTAGAGATTCAGGAATAGGTGGAGCAATGGCAAAACTTGGCAATGGTGATAAGGAGGATAGCATTTTAGAATCGTTAAACACTGTTGACAATCTTCTGTATGGCTTGCGAGTTGATGTAGGCCCCTCTGTCGACACGAATGAACTGTATGGCTTAGAATCACCATCAGAAGGTAAAGGAGTATGGACATCTTCAGATTCTTGGTCGATCAGCTCCAAAGAGGATTCCGTGAGATCAATGGACATTATATTTACGTTGTCTTTAGATTGTTCGTTCTTCATCGTCTTAGATAATTATTAAGCTTGCTGGAGGATGACCTAGCTATTTGTTCATGACTTTTCGTTGTTGAGGGAAGAGCGGGGGAAGCTGTTTTGAATAAACATGTCATACCTGTCATTACTAATAGGTATCACTTTCTTGACCCGAGTACAATTGTTAATGGGTCTGCCAGGCTGGCAAGAGCGAAGCATAATGGAAGTTAGAGAAATCTTCACCAAAATGGCTTACTTATCTCTTCCTGTCGTTATTCCCGCTCGTCTTTTAGCCTGGGCGGATCTGTGCTCTTCCTCTTTTGGAGCAGTTAATGTCCGCCAAAAAATAAATAATAAAAAAACAAAAAAAAGAAAGAAAATTAAAAAACCGGCCGCATTTACCACATTGAACATCTTTCCCCCATCTGCACGTCCCCGGAGAATGGGACTATTTTGTACGCTCATCACTGGCAAAACCCTCACACAAAAACGTTTACCACGGGGCGGGGGATATAAAAATCTGGGGAAATATTTTGATTTAAAGATCTATCAAGCTGGTTGTTTTTTGTTGTTTCTGGTGTTGTTCTCCATTCTTTGAAGTGGTATCTCCACCATGAACAGTATGACTTAAAACTCTATTTCTATAATTTGACCCCAATGAAGAAGACCGTGAAATCCCATATCGATCTTCACTGCCTGCCAGTATTGCGGTCTTGTAGAACTGTGACACGGAGGAAGTGGAAACTGGCACCAGCTCTTCTGGGACGCTTGAACTTTGGCTTTTGAAAGATCCACTTCGCGAGAGAGATTTACCAAGGCTGGTTCTATTATGCCCTGTTGGGGATGGTGTGGTAAATTGCAATTTAGACACGTCTTGTCCTTGATGCTGATTTTGCTGCTGCTGCTGCTGTTGCTGTTGCAAACTCGTCATTTGAGTACGTTTGAAAGAATTCCGACGTAATTTTGAGGCTTCAAACAAGGGTATTTGAGACTGCTTTGCAGTCTGCACCGGCAACGAAGATGGCAAATCTTGACGGGAGTATTGTGATTGGACTGGTTCACTTTCATAGTCGCCAAAGGAGTCATCAGATGATTCATCGACAGAATTTTCCAACGGATCACTGGTGATCCTGGTGGAGGTCAAGAGAGGTTGTACTGGTTTCATACCTTGTGGCACAACAGTTGTACTCATCGGCCCCATACCACCACCACCAAGAGATTTGGATGAACTCCGTTCTAGTGGTGGTGGTGGAGGAGAAGACATGAAGTCCGAAAATTCATCATCCTCTGACCCGTCACCACCAGTTTGAAGAGAGAGATCATTGCTTGACCTATGGGGTTTATTAGTAATTATATCGGTGGGAGTGATAACAGTTGATATTATAGGGTCTGGGGATAATTCTGATGACTTTTCAATGGCACTTTTTGAGGGTGCCGATGGGTTGGATTCGATCACCTCTATCGAAGGCTCCATCTGTGTTGTAGTCAATTTGTCCGAACCAGGTAGATCTTCAAACAAGTTCAAAGGGGCACCGGTAGTTTGTGTTTCTAGAAACACGTCAAATGAATCAACAGGCTCAGTGATGTCCTCCAGTTTACCTTGATCGACATTTTTGGTGGTCGTGTCATTAGACAGAATCTCGTTGTAGCCATTCAAACCCATGTTACCATCACTTTCGACTTCTTCTTCTTCTTCTCCTTCTTCTTCTGCATCTTCATCACTGGCGTTGAAATCTCCAAATCCACTGTTGCTGAGATTGCCTGTATCGTGAGCATCTAACTCAAATAAGAGATCCTCGTCGTTGCTGGTAGATTCGGCTGAAAGTTCTGGGGATAGTGCTTTCAATTTATCGTGGGATAAACTGTCTGAAGCAATTTTGGACTTTCCTCCTCCAAACATTCTACCAAATATGGTCTTCTTCTGACTTTTGTTCTGAATTCCGATGTTAACGGTCGCCAGCGACTCTGCATTGTTCGGGTTGCCAGGAGGCAGTGTTTTATCGTCCATTGGGAATCTGTAGTTTCGTATTTCTTCATCCTTCCTCTGCTTCTCTAGCATTAGCCTATGGTCTCTTTCCTTTCTCTCCCTTTCCATTCTCAACTTGTGCTGTTTCAAAACTTCTTCCCTTTCTTCAATGATTTTCCGAGCGTTGGTGTATGCCAACTTCATAAGTTTTTGATTTATCTGTTGGCTCTTGTTTGAAGAAGATTTCGATGGGTCTGTTTTTGCTTTCTCTTGTTGTTGGTGTTGCTGTTTTCCATGGGTTTGCCTTTCAGCTTCTTCAGCCGCTGCTTGGGAAGATTTTGATTTACTTGACCAATTGAACAAGTTTGACTGTATTGGAACTTTGGAAGCATCAGAACTGTGCACGCTGTTTGAATCGGTTGCTATACGTTTCTCTATTCTGGTCCATTTCTTTGATACCTCAGAAATGTGTGTATGGATTTGACTCCTAGTTAGATAGTCTCTAGTTCGAAAATTTGCTATTGCGATATTGGAGTGTTCAATCTGGCGATGGCCTGAAGTAATCAAGTTGTAATACTTATTGGCGCTACCAACCTGTAGAAACCGATCGTTCGTGTATGGTACGCTATCCGTAGAAGAGGGATTGAATCCTGGGGTAGATGTTGCAAATATAGTTGCCAAAATTTCGTCTACAGGTGTGGCCAACTCTAATTCTGGTGCTTCCTGTTGTGGCACGGCATTTGTACTTTCAAACGAGCCAAAATCCTCGTCCAAGTCTTCATTGGTATGCGTTGAGTCCTCTTGAAAATCAATGTTTGCTTCTTGTGACTCAATTGTAGACTCATTTACCACCGGGTTATGTTCAACTGGCAGCGTATAACTCTCATCTGAGATGTTATCACCTTCGATAGCTGGTGAACTCGAAAGGTGGAGATTTTCTTTTGCTACCTCTTTCGTCGTGTCATCGTCAACGGATCTCACCGGTGACACGTTGTCATTCTCTTTCAATTCGGTGGATCTCACCTCGTGTTGAAACTCCTGTTCTGAGCCATGAGACAAACCAATCGGTTTTATGGTGCAGTTCAATGCGAGTTCTGTGTCAGGAGGGTCCCATGGGTTATTAGATATGATATCATCACCATTCAGGTCAACAGTGGTAAGCTTCGCAGATGGAGAGAGAACAGGCAGCGTGTCGGACACCTCATATGGATAATCTTTGGCAATCACGTCCTGGTCCGATGTAAATGTGTAGTCTCTGTCAGTGTCATGGCTGACTTTTGGTATGTCATCATTCGTGGGCGATGTATCCCATGCATTTTCAGATGGTACCGAGGAGGGGCTGGGGCGGCTGGTGGTATTCCATGGGTTGTCGTCAAAAACATCCGACATCCTTTAGGTATCAAAGAGTTTTGCACGGGGTTGCTTATATTAGCGCCAACTAAATTTATATATTCCTCTCTGTCAGATCTACCGTTATAGAGAGCCAAATTGTGATCTTCAGATGATAATTCAATCAACCGTTTGAACCAAGGCATAGTTCTAACGATACCTTTTTCCTGGTCCTGGATCGGCAGCGCAGAGCAGTGCATACAACAACAGCAAACCCAACCGCGCCCGCTTGAGAATCCTCTGCAGTGCATATAATTCCTACCATTATTCTACAATTTCTGCCAGTTTTAGCAAAAGCACTCTTTATCCAAAAACAACGTCGATGTCTTGGATGATCACAGTGAGTTGCTAGAAGAAAATCGGTGCTCGATCTTCTATGTTTCTTTCTTGGTAGTTTGGCTACTGTTGTTGTCCCTCATTGTTTTAAAGGCTCAAGAGCACAGGGTTCACCTCATCATGTCACAGCCAACTTACAAAATCATCGAACTGTCACAGTTCCCAGACTACAAGATCCTAGCTTCTTCTTTTACCAATGTTAAAAACACTGCAGAGATTAAATCACAGCTAATCAAGGGTAACAAAAATTACGACTTTGCATTCATCAACGGTGTCAATGTACTATCTCTCGAACAGTTGTACAGTGCTGTTTTCAAGTGTCTATTGGACAATAGCCATGGCAGATTGAAGTCTAAAACTCTACATACAGAGATTATATTCAATTTGGCGCCACAGAGGAATATTATGGAATGCTTGAACAACTTTGGTGTCTCTGACACTTCAAAAAATCTAATAGTGTTGAAAGTGTGGAACATCAAAGACAAATTTGACGAGGAGCAGGTGTTTAGTACTTTGACCGAAAACATCGATGGTGAACTGGTAAGGTTTGACGATGATACATTGAAGGAATTTGCCGATTTGAGTGCGATCAAGCAGAACTTCAAGTTGGGAAATAGCTTCACTGAGGATATAGAGAGGCTGAATCGCCTCCTTATTGGAGTGACCCAGTTGAAAAGCGTTTGATCACAGATTGGTATCTGGATCGATGACGTTCGATTTATCAGAGCTTTTCTGTTACATGTGTATTATATTTGGGGGGTGAATGCCTTGTGATTGAAAATTGCAAAACAAATGGCGTACCTCACCTCCGAGAACGTTCTTTCTCGGTGTGGAGTATGTTTGACGGTTGTGTTATGCATTCTTAACGGTTCATGGCGCTGTCTTTCTTTCGGGATAACGTGTACTTTCGATGCTCCAATTTTCCGGCCGGTTATAACTTGGGGAAGTTTTTAACTGTAATGGGCTCAGCTTAGCAAAGTATGGGGATAGCATTTATACTTTTCAAAGGTTAGATCTGCTTCGGTAATTGCGATTGTCCCTTGAAATGATGATACTGAAAATAGATAAAGTGAATCTAACCTTTTATAAGAGTTATCTTTTGTTTGACGTAGGTGCTTGCTCATTGTATTACAAGCATTACCTTTTCTATTTCAACCCGTTTAGCAATAGACATGGAGAAATAGCTTCGATTGTCTGATTACCTCGAGGCTGAATTTTATATGATTTTGTGAGCGAAGATTGCTCTTCCATATTCAACGTTTTCTAGCTATATACAAACCTTCAAATGCGGCCACTGGGCCATCTGTATTTCAACAAACTACGATTTTTTGGCCCTTTCCTTCAACATCTCGGCAACTTTGCTACCTCCCGCTGTAGACGTTATATTATTTGGTGCAGCAGTTGACGATGTGTCAAAATTGGTCTTTCTAACGGTGAAGTATCTATCGAAGAAGCCAAGCTCCTCGATATCAATCACATCACCCGGCCTCTTGGCAATGATGCACCAGGTCGTACCAAAGTGGGATCGACTTTCCTCTGTTATTTCTAGTCCGGATGAATCAATCAATTCACCAATGTCCAAATTCCACCTGCAACCCCAACTTTCCGAGTGTTTGGCAGCTCTGGAATCCAATTTCTTGTTGATAAAATCGAAATTTCCTCTTCCATGTTCCAATAGCACTATTCTTCCTCCTGGCTTCAACAGTTTCTTCATATTTTCCAAGGCCTTTACTGGATCTTCATGCGAGCATAATCCAAAAGTTTCAATGATAGTGTCGTATTTAACCTTGTCACTTCCAGCAAGGTTTAGTAGATCCTCCGCTCTACCAACGACAAACTTCACCTTCTTGAAATCTGGCCATTGTTTAACAAACTTTTCATGGGTAACCTCCATCATCTTTTTCGATGTATCTAGAAAGGTGAAAGAAGTTAAGTTTGTTGGCTCCATGTACTCTATATTACGCCCTGTACCTGAGGCCACTTCAAGAACGTCACCTTTGCAGTGGGACATGACCCATTTTCTCTTACGTCCCATTGCCGAAAAGAACTCTTCAGTTGAGATTTCGCTATCATATTTTTCGGCAATGTCGTCGTAAAAGTTGGTTAGATCCTTCGGAGGTAGGATGGAGTGCTGGTGTGATAGATCGATCAAGTTTTCGATATCCTTCGGTTGTGGATTGAACACACCCAGTTGTTTCTTCTCTTCATCATTAATACAAGCTTCAATTTTTGCATTATACTCATCTCTTAACGTATGGTAAGCCTTGAGTTTTTCCAAATCGGTTGTTCTTATCAAATCACCTGCCAATTCTCGAAGTCTCAACTTTTCCCATTCGGTGAGGAAATCGCCATTTTCTGCTAATCTATCCCTCTTGTTCAACAGATCTTTCTTTTCCAGATCTCTCTTGTACAACTTTTGAAAGTAGGTTATACCATATCCAACAAAGATGATGTAGAGTCCTATATAATACTTTGTGGCTTTTCTATTGAACTCGAAGGAAGATGTGATTGCTCCCCATTTTTTCAGCCAAGAGCCAGAGTTGATGGCCTCTTGGTATTTTTTTTCCTCCTCTTCAGCTTTGATTTGCTCTGGAGTTTTGATCTTTCTTGTTTTGAACTTGAATTCGGGCCTTGCTGGAGAGGAAGTTGTGGATTTGTAGTGTCTCAGAATCAAACTGTAGGCATTGATCTGCCCTTTGGGTACGCGGAGGATGCCACTCGATGGAGGCACAAAGAACCTTTTCATGGGCATCATCTCCAACAGTTCCTTGTGTGATAGACTACTAGCAAGATAACCACTTAACTAAAAGGGTAATTAGAAGACATAAAAAATGTATTTGACTCGAGTTCTGGCAAACTGTGTATTGTATCTCAAGTGTGTTTTGAAGAGGGTGGAGAGAAAGCAAAGACTGTCTCGTTCCCTCAAAACATTTTCATGACGTAAGTCATGACAAATTAAAGGAGAGACCTCTGCCCTCTGTGCACCACTGCACCACCACCACCACCGTTGTGGATTGTGCCTCAATGCTCTTTCTTGTCTCTTGTCAACACCAGTTCTTCTGTTGTCATTGATTCATTCCTCCTTACACAAAACAAAACATCATCACCATCATTTGGTACATCCAATTCAGACTTTTCCTAACAGGACACTTTGCAGATACTCAATTGTTTATAGTCAGAACTTCTACGATACTACCATCATTAGCGCTTGAATCTTACCATCATCCACCCCCCAAGAAGAGTAGTCATTATTCACTCTAACTTTTGCCGTGCCGTGTCTCATTATCATTTTATTCACAACGATTGCCCGCAATTGAAGATAAAGAAGCTCTCCCTACCCATCGATAATTTTCTTCCACATTCCATTGTTATCTTTTTCATCTACAAAAAACGGCTTTGGTCTTTTATTCCCATACACCAACCAACAATCCCGAAGAGAAACTGCGAATAACTTAGTTCTTCGCCTTTGCCTGTCTGTACCCATTCAAGAAAAAAAGAAAGAATCTCCACATTTGTGACATCGAAAGCAAGTGCAAAAAATAGCCAAACCCTCATCTAGTCACAATTTACAAATTCAACAATAACAGGTTTGTTGAAACATATATGACATGGATTCCAATGGAATAAATCAAATCGTAGCCTCCCTAGAGGCCATCTACAATCCAAGATCGTCCAACGATGACAGGCACAAATCACAGGCGTTTCTTGAAACAATAAAGGCAATCCCAGAATCCCCCTTTTGGGGTTATCAGTTGTCCCTCCCAGACAATAAGTACGACTTCATAGTGAGGCATTATGGTTTGAACTTGCTATTGAATGCAATCACAAAGGATTTCTTGAATTGGGACATTACAAAGCAAATAGCTGTAAGAAACTGGGTCATTGAATTGGCCACAAAAGTAACCTCTACAGACCCCCATTACATGAAGGAGAAAATTGCATTCTTATGGGTAGAAATAGCAAAGAGATGTTGGGGTTTCTGCTTGTCTAAACAGGACGATGTCATCTCGTTAAAGGGAAAACAATACACAAATGAAGAAAAACTCCAAAGTTGGGCCTCCATGGATTCCAACTTGTTAGAATTGTGGAATCATAGTGCCATCACTAGAGAGCTGTCGTTGATAATATTCAGAGCACTGTTTGAAGATGTGTATCTCTTGGACGACCCCATTGTCTCCCAAAGAAACAACGTTCTATCGTCTCTATGTCCCGAGGTTGTCACATCCGAAGAGATACTCTTGATGAAGTATGAACCAAATGAATCTTTGAGAGTCTTTGCAGCATCGAGTGAAGGATGGCTAACTAGATGGTGTACGTTGCTAGACCAATGTATCAACTTATTGGTAAGCACAACAGCAGTGGATCCAAACAATGAAGAACTCAAAAGTTATTCAAACTTTGTCATCAAGATTCTACAAGTCTTTAAGACGAGTCTGTATTGGGTCTTACCCATGGCGTTTAGACATGCCGGTGTGCTAGCAAAATTAAGTAGCCTCTTGAAAGTAAACGATATAAAGATCAAAACTCTCACTGTTGATTGCTTGCAAGTGTTATTCACAAGGGCATATTCGGATGAGGCCGACTTCAATGAGGTGATTGGATCGATATATCAGACTGAGGGCCTAGCCATGCTGTTCAAAGTCTTCAAAGAGATTGACCTGGACTCAGACGACATAGATGAGAACAAGTACACCTTGATGAAGAAGCTCGTTGAAATGATTGTAGGTTTGAGCGAATACCTCCAGACACTAGATAGCTCCAGCAAATTCCCCTTACCAAAGACAGCAGATGTGGCAAATTATTACAAATTGGTATTGGAAACAACAAAGCATGAATCGCTCGTGATTGCGGGACTTTCGTTACAATTCTGGTGCTCAATGCTCAGAATTGATGAACTTAGCGACAAGGCTGAGTTTGAAAGTGTATTGCCTATACTATTGGAGACATGTGCAAACAACTTGATCAATTATGCAGACTGCGATGAGGACTCTGTGGCAAAGAACTATCTCGATATGGACTTTGAAAGCCAGCCAGAGTCTGTCACGTTCTTGAGTAACTTCAAGAAGATGAACGACGACATAGTAAGAATCATCATTTGCAAAAAACCACAGGATGGATTGCAATGGTTAGCCAACAGACTAAACGATTTCTATTCTTCTTCCATTGGATCCCAGTCCCTTTCCAACTCCAAGTTAATCTACAGGGGAAAAAACTCTGAGCCATTCATCTATGGGTATGCCCAATTTGTTGTCATAGAAGCATGCGTCAGGGGAATCTCAAGATGGCTTATATGGTACCAAGAACAAGATATGGAAGTTATCAAAGGCTATCTAATCCAACAGGTTGATGAACTTTGCAAAATGCTTCTCATACTCGAAGTGAAAGATCCAATGCTTTTGAGAAAACAAATTCAAACCTTGGTTCAATTCACTCCATTGTTAAAGGATACTTCCAGTACCATGTTCAAGGTTTTGGAAAAGGTCATGGAATCTTGCACTTTTGAATATCCACCCGATGCCACCGATGATGAAAGAGAATTGATTAGAGACTTGAGAACAAGTGGTGGTACAGAGTTGAACAGATTGGCATATTTGATGCCCGAATCTCTCAAGCACATATTGACAGAACTAGAGAATGTCATTAGCTCAATATTGGCAAGCAAAAAGTTGAGCGATCATGAGGCTGTTGCCTTCAAATCATTCCTATTAGTTGTTTCTCAAAGGTCTTCTATTGAAAACAAAGCTGAACGTTTCAGCAACATAGTGGATCCGGAATTGATTGCCTGGTCTGATCCGGCAACGGAGAAGGGCTTAACAGAGTTGCATTGGTTTATGGAAAGGTTGGGAATTGTGAAAATCGCAGAGTACTTTCAATCCAGAGGAATCACTGCCAATACCAATCTGTTGCAAGCAGAAATGGATGAGGCCGGAAGAGAATTGAAAAAGAATTTGAAAGATCATTGGTCCTCAGTCTTCCCAATTAGAGCTACCAGAATATTCATACAGTACAGCATTGAAAAGCTAGATCATCAAGCAGAGACTTACCAGGATCTTCTCAAACTATGGAAACCAAGGATCAAACCAATACTACCACATATATTACAACTGATATATCAAATTCAGGCATATCACAACCCGGATAATTGGAAGGGTCTCCCATCGGAGGTGCAAAGTTTTGTGAAGTATAGTTGCATGGAGAGATTCTGGCAACAGGGTGTCTCAGTTCAATCAAAGGAATCATTTATGGATGAGTCGGTGAAGGCCATGCACACTTTAAGAGACTTTGCCGACAGTGTGGGCCACATTGTGAGATACACTAGAGAATATGCATATCTCACTGTTAGCTCAATATCGGAGCTTGAGGAAACCTTGTACGAGATTCCTGGAAGTGCAACGATGCTATGGAAGGCATTGACAAGTGATTCTGTTGGTATTACCTTGCACTCTTGGAGGCACATGATCAATTTAGTTATTAGAAATATCATCAAGAACTGTCCTATCACCCAACTAGATCCATTTATGGTTGAGTTGCTTCCACAGGTTTTGGTCAAAATTGACGATCTATTAGTGAGCAAGTGGACAATTGTTTATCGAAAGGGCCTGCAATTGGAAGGTAACGAGTCGGATGAGCAGTTGAGTGAGGAGATGATGGAAGAGCACATGTTGAGGCAGCTAACGGCTGTGATAGATCGCATGCTGATAGATTTAGTGGGACAACAATCTTCCTCATCTTTAAATGAGAGACAATCAAAGACAAGAGAGTTGATTTTCAACAATTTGACTTTATTAGCCCCTCTGTTAAATCTTCTCTGTCACATCATCAACTTCAAAGACACAAGGTGCTCATTCAATGCAATTTTAATTGTGAAACATATGATCCAAGACTTGAATGAGTTGAACAACGACCAAGTCGACAGTTATCTTTCTGAGAATGTCATTCAAACCCTACTGAACGTTTTAACTGACAAATTCTACGTCGACACCCATCCAGAGGCGGCATACACCTTGACCATTTTATACATGGGGTTGAGGTACAGGTCTTCCTACCCTGCAGTGATACTGCAGAAGCTACTAGATATCAATAACAAGGATCTATGCCAGTTTGAAGCGATGCTTATGAACTGTAAGAAGTTGAGGGAAAGAAGAAACTGTTTCTTGCAGTTGATACAAACTGCAACAGAGAATAACGGGTCGAATGCAGATGGTCATGGCGGTGGTGTGAGTGAAGAGCAAAAGTCCAAGGATAGGAAGAAACAAATTGAGAGCGCACAGGCTGCTAGGAGAAGTAGGAAGGATGCTAATGGAGTTGATGTTATGGACGACCCTGAGGTTGAGAATAACGCTTTGAATAATTTGTTTGGTGGGGAATGATCATAACGAATTTATAACGAATTTATAAACGGTCCGTGTGAGGGGCATTCTGTCTAATCTATATGTATTCTTTTGAAACTCAAGCCTTTATGTTTTTTCTTTCCGTCTTTTCTCGTCTTTTTGAGTGTGATATAAGATTGTCTTCGTGTTTTTTTGGCATTGGTACTGTTGTGAACAAAACTATCCAGTAATTCGGCCTGTTCTTGGAAAGTCTCTCGTATCATCTCACGGAAGTTTGAAGTGAAGGGACCTAACAGACATCCCTAGATGGCTGTAGTCTACAAATATTTTTCAATCGTCTCTGAATCGGGCTCCAATCAAACAGACTGAAACGATGTCAAAATTCAAGAGCCCCAACAGGCCCCTCTTTCAGGCGCAGTGTGGTGTGTGTGCGGCTTGGATTGTGTTTCTGAATTTTTGCGATTTTCCTTTTCTGGACACCACAATGGAATAGAATACAGTATCTATGAAACAGAAAAAGTCAATAGCTTTTCTTTCCCCCTCCATCACAAAGCATTCCAGTTAGTTGATGCTAAGGGAAGTTTGCACGTTACATTGTGTTACATATAAGGGCACCTGTATCCACAGATCAAATGATTTAAGGCGATAAATTGAACGTTTCACAGCATGTCAGAAAGTATTGAAAGGTTGAAATATTTATCCAATTTGATAGGCAAAGGAACTCCAACAACACGGCCTGTCCACAACTGTACTTTGAACTTTGACAAACTTCTTGAAATGGTTGAGCAGACGTCAGATTTTGAAAACCGATTTCTGAACGAGCCAATAACAAAAACTATAGAGGATCAGGTTGATGTGGAATGTGATGTTCAGGAGATATATGACAATGTGCTAGCTAACGGATCGAATAACTTCCCACGCCTCAATAGATCTGGGCATCTCAAATTTGTGAGCATGTCTCTGAATAGGCCATTACCATCGATGTTTTCGGCTTTGGACGCATCCCACCCTTGGATGGTTTACTGGCTTCTTAACTCCAAGGTACTTTTGGGTGGGACAATAAGTGAAGAATTGAGTGGTGATATAGGAAGGACGATATTGAGCTGCGTCGACAAGTCTACAGGTGGTATGGGAGGTGGCGAGTTCCAATTACCTCACCTAGCGGCCACCTATGCCGGTGTTTTATCTTTGGCGTTGTCCAACAATACAGAGGTTATGCATCAGCTTGATAGACAGAAAATTTACGGTTGGCTTTTGAGGATGAAGCAACCGAATGGATCGTTTGTCATGCATGATGGCGGAGAGAGTGATACGCGAGCTGTATACTGTGGTCTTTGTGTTGCATCTTTGCTGAGTATATTGGACGACAAACTCGTTGAAGGAACAAAGCAATGGCTTGTTGATTGCCAGACTTATGAGGGTGGATTTGGTGGTGTTCCATTTGATGAGGCCCATGGGGGTTATACCTTTTGCGCTGTTGCTGCGCTTTGTATATTGGATAGTCCATTGAAATTGAAAGAATCCATCAATTTGGATTTGTTGGTGGAATGGACCACAAAGAGGCAGCATACTTTGGAAGGTGGGTTGAGTGGGAGGACTAATAAACTTGTGGATGGTTGCTACAGTCATTGGATAGGTGGTTTGGCTCCAATTCTAGAAATTGCGACTGAGAATAGACAAGTCCTTGATAGGATGAAGCTACAAAACTATATACTCTGTTGCTGCCAGGCTGAACCGTTTGGCTTGCGAGACAAGCCTGGAAAGAATCAGGATTTTTATCATACAAATTACTGTTTGTGCGGCTTGAGCATGTGCCAAAACTATCAACAGTTTGATCCAAATGGTGCAGCGTCTACTCAACTTGGAGTTGCCTATGGGTTCAAACCAATTCAGATAGTAGATCCAGCGGTTGTTGATAACTTGGAAGTGAATATTTTGAAGCCATTGGACCCCATCTTTGGATTACCCTATGGGGTTGCTCAAAACATGCGCAAAGTTTATGGGAATAACTAGTTCTGTTAGTGGTTAAATTTCTTGTGTGCTATAATATACATATGAGAAGTAAGATATTACTCTGCTGAAGCTGAATCAAATCTCGTAGCGTATAAAGTGGAAAATGTAAGATGAGGGTCATTCTATCAAACATCTCATGAAAAATTATTCCAACGAAGTGCTTGCAAAGAAATTGGATATTTGCAATTACATGGTCCTACCGCCAAATCTCATGATGGATCAGATCAACAGTACATAACATATATATGTACTATATAGAGAAGTAAAGGAAAAAAGGTATTTTATAAAAAAAGAAAGAAAAAAACAATGCAAGCATTCCAGCCGCCAAACGCAGGGCCAGAAGCCGATACAATCTACAATCGGGGTTCACCCCTCTTTCCTCAGCTCTGGGGAAAGGCTTACGTGATAGATTGAGTGAGCATTCCTTCCATTCTGCACAGCCAGCTAATACAACTTTGTTGGTTCGCCATTTTTTATCCACTCTATTCAACATGCAGTCTCACTACTCCGTCCACCGTATATATGTATACTGGACTTCAGAATGTCAAGCCAAATTAAGTATTAAGTATTGGCCTCTAGTTGACCACAAATCTACATATCTCAAGGCCGTTGACCATTCATTCACGTCCATAGTACCAGATTAGGTCTATAACACGATGGGAAGACTAGATAGCAAAGAGGTAAGTGTGATAGTGTACCATCGTCATCGCCATTCATAGCGCTTTCAAATTGTTCATTGAATCTTTCAATACTAACATGCATTTCATTCGCAAACAATCATTCCAACATTGCAGTTTTTGAACCAAGTTTCAAGCCTACTGAAAAAATCAGAAGGCAAGTCATCTATATATATAACCCAGAAGAGGCTTAGCTACACGGATGGGTCAATACCAGTGGAGCCAACCAGCATCATAATATCAGACCTTCCTGTCGATCAAGAGACAACGATAATATCCTCCACATCCAGCATATCAAACAAAGATAAGAAGTATCCTGTGTTGATCAGGGTCACGGATGGAAACTCGGATAAGTCAAAGAAAATTAAGTTAAGTACAGTGGTGGAGGCTAATCAGCTAGAACTATTCTGGAATGAGTATGCTAACGTCTTAAAGGGCGGATTTGTTGGATTGCAGAAGAAAAAGGGAAAGAAGAAGAAGAGCAAGAAAAGTAGTAAAGCTTCAAAAAAATGAGATTATATCTTTTTTACCTCTAGAGAAAATATATGTCGAGACAAGTAATGAAACCAGCAGTATGCATTTCGTGTGGATAGTAAGATTTATCATTGAAACAGTTTCAGTGTTTTTGCTAGGCTGGTTTTTGTAAACTTCTCAATTTGCGGTTTGGTCGTCATTCCACTCCACAACCAGGTTGCCGCTAGGGCACACGAGTGCACAGTCCCCAATAGTCAACTCTTCGTCATTCCGTTCAACTTCCAACGGCTCTCTTGGAAACACAGAAAATATCTTAAAACCAAATTCGTGTTCGTACCCAATGGGCCTCATTATACCCTGATCTCCATCAGTATCAGCGTGGTCAATCTCATCTTTTCTCAAATAACAACATTCGACAAAACTGTATATTTCTTCAACGCTTGCACTCTTTGGAAATCGGTGTTGTATTCTCGTACCGTTAGGCAATCTGATCGCAACACGAGCAAATGTGCCTGATTCGACAGCTTCTGGTAGTAGTGTTGCTCTTCTCCACCTCAAGTATTGAGTGGCTAAAAGTTTTCTCTCTTCAGCTTTCTTCAGCATCTGCAATTCTTGCTCTTTGGCAACCTTTCTCATCTTATCACGATGCAACGAATCTGCGTATGCCTGGTCCTGCAACTGGCGCAACTTACGAGCCTGCGCTGTCCTCTCATACTCTGAACGGAGATTTTGAAGCGTTGGATTGAACTTGTCATATGCCCTCTTCAACTTTATCAAAGTCTTGGATGTTGTGGTGGCTCCCTGCATTTTGCAAACCAGAGACAAGACAGGTGTGGATTGTTGAACACCAGTTGAGGTTGGGATTTGATCCACCGTTAAGCATAACAATCCCAAGAAGGGAAGCTTGTTGACCTTGAACTGATTAGCAACCTGAAATGATTCACTATCCTTTATGTCCCCTCCCCACACTAACATATTTCTCTCCTTGATAAACTTTAAGAACTTAGAGTCGACTAATACTTCATTAACGAAAGTAGGGACGTCCTGATGGTCATCGCTTTGAACGTAAATCAACAACCACCTACACTCTTTCTTTGCAAAATACAAAGCCTGAGAATAAGCACACTCCAAAAAGTCGGGTCTTTCAATTTCCAATGGGTGGCCATTTTGTAGCAGGTTTCTCTCCCCCTCCTCCTCCTCTTCTTCTTCTTCTCCGTTGATGTTGTTGTCATCAGCATATCTAGAAGCATCAAGCTTGGACCTGTTTCCTATCATATCGTCAAACTTCATGATGAACCTTCTCGCAACATCACCAGGATCGTTGCCCTTCTTGACTACTTTGTAGCTCGGCTGTAGCCTCATTGCAAGAGGAACAAACACACCAACGATTAATAGGATGAAATATCCCGTTAGACGATGCAGTATGTAACCCGGGATAACAACCAACAAAACAAAAAAGTCTGTGGCATACTTGACAGATTTGTTAAAGTATTGGTGTAGCTTTGATGGTTGTCTTATGAATGGTTCCCCTGCTGGGAATGGAAATGAACCAGGCATGTTCGTCTCGGAATGTTCAGAGGTGGCGCTGGTGTTGTTTCCAAACAGGCGTGTTAATAGACCGTTGAATCTCTGGTTGAGTCCAACATGTGTTTGTTCTCCTTGCTGCTGCTGACTGAGCATGGAACCCAATCGTTGGGGTCTATTGGAAGACATAGTGGAAGCTCTCCTCGCTGATGCGGTTGCTGAGGCTTGTGCTGTTAATGAGTTGTTTGCCTGGCGTGGATACAGTTCAAAGTAGTTCAAAAGTGCTAGTTCTAAATTCCAGTTTGATGCCTCTAGTAATTGAACCTGCTCCTCTTCAAGGATTGAAGTGTTTGTTATCGATTGAAACTGATTGAGAAGCTCCTCTTGTTCTGTAAACATATCCAGCCGGAATGGAAAGGTGCTTGCTTAGAGGAGATGTTCTGACAAAATATAGCAAATGTGAGTTGGGTCTGAACGAATAAATGATACCTTGTGATAATCATCAACTTGCACAGATCCAAATATTGCTCGATAGCTAACAATGCTTCGCTGTATGGATCTTACAATGCCAAACGAGTTGTTCTGTTGCATTATCGAATTGCTCCACATCATCATCCATCTATCTATCCAGGCGCATTGCACACCCACACGCTTTGAGCGTTCGCACTTTAGAGCTGATGTATGTTTGCATTATATGCGAGAAGAGATTTACTTCCTCTGGAACAAAATTGTCCCCTTCCCCACATTAAAACCATTTAGGTCTGCACGAATGACAGTTCGTATATATCTTTTATTTGCGACAGAAACTTTGTTCGTCTTCTACAAAAACAGCAGTTTAGTATGGAAAATACGGAAATGGAAATAATCGTAATAGTTGTACAGCGCTAAGCGGAGGAATGTTGAGCGGGAGAGTCTGCCCATCACTTGCTGAGACAAGAGCATATGGCTTTTAGGAGCATAACAACAATGTCCTGATTCTGATTTCCGGACTGTTGTTGTTGCTGCTGCTGTTGTTGTTGTTGATAGTTGTTGTTATAGGACTGTTGCTGTTGGTATTGGTACTGCGGTTGCTGTTGCTGTTGCGGCTGTGGTTGGTATGCACCTGAAGGTATGACGGGATGGGCATTGGAACCTTGGCCATCAGGAACTGCTTGATGTTCATTCATGGCGCCAATTCCATTAGGACTGATGTCCGACCAGTTCTGTGGAATCCTTGCTCCTTGTAGGTCAATTATTAACACACCGGTGTTCTTCTTGTTGATATAGGATCTAATGTTTGCTTCATTACATAGTTCCTCAATGGCGGGTTTCAGCTTGGCAACACCATTTGTAGAGTGCAAACCTTTCCCAACAATGCATTCCAATTTTGGTTCTCCTCTTTGAATACCGTTGATGATTCTCTGTTTCAAAATGTACTGAGCCTCCTTCACGTACAATCCATGCAAATCAATATCGTTGTTGTCGGAATCCATATTGTTCTCAATAAATACATACTCCGCAGCTTTTCTGTTGTAGGATTCGGCTATCTGGGCTTGTTGCTTCGCCTGATCTGACAGTGTCTTAGCCTTGGCCCCGTCACCAGACTTGTAGGCTGCCTGTGACTGATTTGAAAGCTGAGCCCTTTTAGAATTTGCCTGATCGGCAAGATGTCTTAGTCTGCTATACTCCGAGTCGGTGGCATGGTTGTAGTCCTTTTCATCTGTATGCAGTTGTAGTAGTAGAATGTCAGTAAATGCTGTCCGAGGCTAGTAAGCGCAATGCTTGTTCCCAGGATGAATGAATGGTACAGTACATACGCGATAGCATGGCACCTCTGTTCAAGACATTTGTTGCGCCGCTCATCTTGTGTCAAAGGGTTGGTGATGGGCAGTACAAGTACTAAATTAACTAATTCAGAAAGATTCGTCTGATAAATAAAAAGGTACCAGGGTCCTTCAATGCTGTTATGGCCGGTATGTTTACCCGAGTTTATGAAATTTGTACAAATTGTGTACAATCAATTTGTGAATTTGTGTTTGTACAAATTTCATCTTGTGTCTGAGCGATCTCTCTCGGCTCTCGGCTTGTCATCTGTTGGCTCTCGTGTGTGGCGGTGTACATATATATAATTCTCTAGCCACAGACTCTAGTATCATAATGCATGCGCCGTTGTATATAAAGAGGGTTTAAAGACCTCAGCGTTTATCACGTGATGTTTAGTTCAAAAATAAACCGATTGAAATTTCATCCTTTTTTTTTCTTGAATTTTCAGGTGATGCTTGCAACAACGCTCAACTCCTTAGTACAGCACTAGACTCTCTAACATCCAATACCCAATCATTCGAAACATCAGATATATATAAACGATCTGTCCTGTTTTTATTCCTTCAACTGGATAATTGGCATCTCTCCAATAAGATTCATCTTAACCACACAAGAATCAACACATCAACATCAAAAATGGCTGCCCCGTATGTTTCATGTTCTTTTATCACAGCTCGTTTCATCAGGAAGAACAGAGTGTGAGGTGCAGTGCAATCCTACTCTCCCTCCGAACTGTTGTCAACTTTCGAGAAATGAAGTAAGGGTCATTGATATGAACATTTTCTTTTCATTTTCTTTTTATTGAACGACTCCTTCTAGCAGAGGTTTATTTTCAAAAAAAAAGGATGTAACTCTCTATTCAAATGGCCAAATAAATGAGAGTGTCGACTTCTCAAGGTATGCACACTCTCTGTTTTGGCTTCATACTCTTTTCTAGGGTATGGTTTTGAGGTTATTACAAGCAAGGGCAACAGTCCTTCTCGTACTTTTCTCTAAATGAAAAAGATCACTACACAGTGTAGTCCCTTGCAACTTTTTTCCTCTTCAAATCGATACAATTGCGTATTTAGGTTTGGAACCAGCTAGGGATACATGACGATCTATTTTTCTCACTTTTTATTAAGTGAGGTTATGCTGCCATATTATCTTTTCCATCAAGTGGTGAGGATACTTGCAGTCAAACATATTCCAAGGGAAAAACTAGATAGATAATAAGAAATGGAAGGAGAATTGTTCCAACGATTCTTTCAAAGTTTCTCTCATGAGAAACAAAACGTTAATGTCAAATCTATCTTCTTTCCTCTGCGTATGCTATCATACTTCGAATGATTCTTTGCCAATCAGTTCGAAGATCGAATGTCAGAAAGCGGATCTGGGAAGATATCTCTAAAGGTTGGCAGGAGCTTTACTCATGTTACCGAATTGATTGTTTTGTTTTCCATTATTCAGAAATGATACTGGAATTCAAAGTCTTTCAAGCATGTGGATTATTTACTAACTTCTCATCATTATATTTCTAATTTAGAGTTGCTCAACCAGAATCTCAAATCAAGAAGGCTAAGCAAGCCGCCAAGACTGCTGAACAAGTCGTTGCCGAAAGAAAGGCTAGAAAGGCTGTAAGTACAATCATCCCATACAAATAAATTGACTACCATTCATATTCTACAAAAACACGCCAATGTGGTGATCAATTCCTCTCTATTCAACAATTCATAGTGATGACAACCAAATTCAATTTTTTGATCGACTAGCTTCGGCGATGCTGTCTGTTAGTTAACCATCTTTCGGGACTGAAACATATTTTTTGACATTAAGAGCGATCATCATGGCTATAGATTTGGTTGGTTTTAGAACTTTTATCTTGCAGGAGAATTCAAGTATCAGGTTTTTACTAACATCCATATCTATCGATATATAATTTCATTACAGGCTAACAAGGAAAAGAGAGCTGCTATTTTCAAGAGAACTGAAGCTTACGTTCAAGAATACGCTGATGCTGAGAAGGCTTTGATTACCGCTAAGAGAGAAGCCAAGGCTTCTGGTTCATTCTACGTTGAAGCTGAACAAAAGTTGGTTTTTGTCGTCAGAATCAAGGGTATCATGAAGATTGCTCCAAAGCCAAGAAAGGTCTTGCAATTGCTAAGATTGACTCAAATCAACGCTGGTGTCTTTGTTAAGGTTACCAAGGCTACAATTGAACTGTTGAGATTGGTTGAGCCATACGTTGCTTACGGTTACCCATCTCTATCCACCGTTAGACAATTGGTCTACAAGAGAGGTTACGGTAAGGTTAACAAGCAAAGAATTCCTCTGTCTGAAAACTCTATCATTGAGGCTTCCCTAGGGAAGTACGGTATCGTCTCTGTTGAAGACTTGATCCATGAAATCTACACCGTTGGTCCAAACTTCAAGCAAGCCAACAACTTTTTGTGGCCATTCAAGCTATCCAACCCATCCGGTGGTTGGGGTGTTAGAAGAAAGTTCCAACACTTCATCCAAGGTGGTTCTACTGGTAACAGAGAAAAGTACATCAACGAGTTGATCAAGAAGATGAACTAAATCTATACACGATTTGTTCTTTAGCTTGTACGATTCAATTAATGGTTTTTTTCTTCTTTAATTTTTCTTCAAAAATAAAAGTTTTTTTATAATATTTTTTTTTCAGTTTTAGGGTTTTTGTTTTAAAAAAATGATTTGGTTTTCACAACACGATTAAAATCCCCCTCTTTCCATTTCATCAGCTTCGTATTAACCTCAAATATAAACCGCGTTGCAAAGGTTTGGCCAAGAAGAAGCTAGTGACATTTTGTGGAAGAGTCGTCTCGTCCGGTCCTTCCATGTGAAACATACGAAGAATTTCTTGACTATCCGGTTGTTGAATTTAAACGTCGATTTCCCACCTGGTAAAGGTAAAGGGTAAAAATGGAAATTTTCAAAACAAATTACACATATATATCATTAGAAAGAAGCGTTCATACCAAGTGCTCTTCGGACTGTTCTTTCACTGTCAACCCCCATTTACGCTTTGGACTTTGAAACCCAGTCATTCAGTCCATACTTGTTCCTGGCAATCTCAATAGCGTAGAATTGGAGCCTGACAGCAAATATGGTGCCATCTTCATCGTATTCTTTTGATGCGTCACTTCTCAACAATGTTCCAAAATTATAATCGTCGACCGTCTTTTCAAACTTTTTCATGAAGTTTCTCCATCTTTCTTTACCAGCCGGCGACTTCATATATGATTCATCTATTGTTGCCACATTAGCAGGGTTTGAAAACTCTGGAAAATCCTTAATTAACTCTTCCAAAATCTCATCATCGTACTTTGTGAGCTTCAACTTTGAACCTGGAATAGCGTGTAACAACTTCCAGTAGGTCTCCATCTGAGCCACCGCTTTGACGGCGAATTGCTTCTCAATATCTTCTAGATTGTCCGCTGTTTCCGCTGAGAAAGCTGTTGGGGCTGACATTACTCTGAGTATCTATTATTCCGTTGAGTTTTATGCGCTGGAGGCAACTATTGTAACTGTCTATCTGTTTTTGTGTCGTTGGATTCGTATAATAAACGATTCAATTTTAACTCCCAGATTTGTTCTCTCTCCACCTGAGGCATTCTAAATTTTCAAAGAAAAATGAGAGAGAAAAAAAAAAAGAGACGAAGCTCAACATCATTTTATGCTACGCCACACAAACATGTCTCACTAGCCACTTTGATGAGTAGGAACATTGTCGTGCCGTATAAATGTACATGCTACTAAGTCCATGATGTGAAATTAGTCACTAGACACTACCTCTACCTCCAAGGACACTTTTATAATAAGGGATAAGAACAAACTGGTTATATCGGATAATACTAACTACAAACTGGTCAAACGGAATTCCCACTTGGTCCTTGGTTTTCAACTAAGTATAACCAACTACGATCCATATTACTATCAGATTTACTACTACCATTGTCATATTATCACCATGTCAGTTATCAAGGACGCTGCCGAGCTAGACCAGCTATCTGCCACACTAGCATCCGTGTCACTAACCGATGCCACTGGCACTGAGAGTTCCCTACACTCCAACATGGTGAGGCCACCAATGAGGAATCGGTAACTGAGGT